>CM040122.1:402541487-402703987 GCA_022559845.1 Amorphophallus konjac
CAAACTTTTGCAACTAAGTCCAAGTGGACAGCATAATCCCTGGTGACAGCTTAATGCTGTGTTGGATTGTCATCCATTCACATATCTTCTTCATGGTTGAAAATGAGTACCAGAAATATTTTGTCTTCTTGATACTCCTGACTGTCATTGACGACCCTTAGTCGTCCCTTGTTGAATACGTGCATATTTCTTCCTCAGAAGTTTCTGAAAATCTGAATTTTGTAAAAATATTTTATGGGGTCAACAATCCACAAAACCGCGGTGTTGAGATACACAGACCTAGGGGTCATAAGCACATGAACCACAACTCATTTAACCAATACGGGACTATTGCCCAGGGACTATGTCCAAATTCCAACACTCCCCCTCACGGCCAAGATGGACCGTAGACATTAATTGGGTGGAGGTGACAAGAGGAGTTGGGCCCAAGACCATGCTCTGATACCATGTTGAATCCACAAAACCGCAGTGTTGAGATACACAGGCCCAGGGGTCATAAGCACATGAACCACAACTCATTTAACCAATACGGGACTATTGCCCAGGGACTATGCCCAAATTCCAACATTAAGGATTGATCTTTATGAATTCCTGAAGGAGCAAGTCAATAGGATGGACAAGATCGTAAATTGAATTCTAAATATAGCAGGACTATGAATTTTCCAGAAGAAGTTAAAACCAAGCGTTTTTCAACAGAGGGGCAGTGGGAAAGGTCAAAGTTAGTCAATTATTTCAACCATGTAATTTATAAACTACAGATCAGTGTATATCTTTGGACCTCTATGGTATCTGCAGAATCGCCTATTCTCCCATGTATACTAGCACTAGCTCTAAATACAGGAGACCCCACACAGACTGGTTTTCGATTACGGCCAAAACTACCTTAGGCAATAATCAGAACTTATGGGTGGCAGCTTCAAACATAATCTTGTCAATGATGCAACAGGTTATTTGGGATGGGTCGACAAAGGAACCATTTCAAATAAGAACAAGAATGTGCTGGTGGTGCTGACATATAAATGTATATTAACATTGTACCAAGAACATAACAGTGTGCGAGCATGATAAGAAAGTGTATCACCCAGAGAAAGAAAACCATCAGAAGCTCTATGAAAATTCTGCATCAACCAATCGAAAAATCAAATTTATTACCTCCTGACACGCTTTGCATCAGCAGGATCTTTGTTCTCTGTCATTTCAGTTTCTCCTTCAAGTTCTTCATCATCTGATAGCTCCCTTGACGAACTACTGGTAGTTGGCCTGGCTTGGCCCACATTACTCTGCATGGCAGGTAAAGAAGGGATTCCATTTGGTCCGTCACTCTTGTTGTCCTGTGTCCTTGAACCAGATCCTGGTGATATGCACAAAATTAGAAGATGAACAGAAACTTTTATGCATTTCTCAAACATTGGTTCCATGAGGCAGAAATACGAACAAAAGGATCAAATGCAATCATGGTTATATTTTACCAAGCACCAATAAATGGCTGTAAAATTGCTACAATTTAAGTACGTATGTTGCAGAAGTGTAGTAAGAAAGAGGCACCCACCGGAAGAAAACAATTACAAGTAAATACATGTTTTGAAAAATCTTGCATCAGCAAAATAAAAGAATAACACAAGTCCAGGGCATTTTCTTAGAAAGCTGTCACAAGAAGAGACCACATCAATATGATTTTCGAACATGGACATACTATAAGCCATATACAATTGAAAGGTCCCATTCGGATCTTATTCTTAAGTGGTAAGAATCTAATTGATAATCCACATGCTGCATATTGACAATCTGCTGTCCCTCGAGGGTGGGAGAGTTGGTTATGCACTTCATGGGCAACCATGAAGTTGCGATATCAACTCCCACAAGTGGACATAATTATAGTGAGGGTATCAAGCCAGGGTTCATGTGGGTTGGGACACTCCCAGAGATGTTTGGCCTGTCGGATCAGGCTACTAGTGATTTGGGCTTGATCCTGGGTGTGAGGGTTTAGTCTTGGTATTCGGGGAAAAAACCAAAACAAATGGACAATCTGCCTGGACAGAACCTAAATTTTTCCAGAAAAACTGGACAGTACCTTGACGCCGATTAAATGAATATGAAATGTCAGGTCTTAAGCAGCATCCTTGTAAGATGTAGATGACAGCTCCTCCACTTTAGAGTGAAGCCATCCAGTCTATAATCTTGTTGGACCACCCAAAGTGTGAGTGTCTTCATATCTCACACAGATAGTTCCTTCCTTTACGATAACAATATCTGGTATTAACTACTTCAAAAAAAAAGGTCCTGCCTGAAGATATTTTATGAACTTTTGTAGTTGAGAAATTGCAGATTAACATCCAGAGGAACTGGGCAAAAAGTTCTATAAAAAAGACATCAAATTGATGTTGGACACTGGTAGTAAGCTGCTCTTGAAATTTAGGTTCAACTAATGCCATAGCACATTAGCTTTTTTTTGTATGAAAAGTGGGTAGTACCACTATTGTATTGAGAAAGGGAAGGGAATGTACATGAATAAGCTCTCAGCTCACAAAACAATCCCCTATACAAAAAGTTATCCCCTCCAAGAGGGTCCCCATTAACAGCCCAAAAACAGAAAAAGGGAGGAATTATGCCCCCCCACTTTACATAAATGTCTCGCCCAAAACGCCACCGTTTCACAAACAAAAGAAAGAATCCTAACTTCCGACCTTGACTCCCTTTTGAAGATTCTTCTACTTCTCTTGCTCCAAATGGCCCAAAGAGTGGCATGAAGGACCAACCACCACATAAGCAAGTCGCCTTTTACTATCCGCCTCCTATTCCACTTGAGGAGGAGCCGCTGGATCCCCTCACACTGTCCGACAGGCTAGTGTAGTCAGCCGATCCTTGTCCAAATTTCCTGTGCAAAAGGGTAGCCTACGAACAAATGGTCCAAGTCTTCCTCCTCCTCCCCACATAAGCAGCAAACAATGGATATACTCCGTAGGAAAGAAGCTAATCTATCACACGTGGGTAACTGACCATGGGAAATCCTCCAAATCAGCAGCTTGACCTTGAGTGGGCTGTTAGTGCTCCATACATGAGATGCAAAAACATGTCACAGAGCTCCATCTGAAATGAGGGAGTAGGCCGATATCACCGAGAACCGACCCTTCCTATCCTATCTCCACACCCAGCTATCTCCTAAAGTGGCGTCCAGTCTGAATTGTAGAAAGAAATCGAGGAGATGTTCTAACTAATCTATCTCCTCAAAGGTGAGGTTCCTTCTGCCAGATCCATTATTCTGAAAAATATCAACAGAACACAGTCTAAGTCCCTTTTCGGACTCTTTACCCTTGCACTTGTTGGGTATGGGTTATGGGAATTATGGTGTGCAAGAAACCAAATCAGGTATGATGGTCAACAAACAACCAAGCAGAGCCTTGTTCACAACATAAACTTCAAAGTCAGACAAATATGCAGTACAGCAGACCTCAAAGAAGCTAATCCAAGCCACAGGAGAATCTTGGGAGCCTTTGGGCTGCAGAATATCAAATCAACTCAACAACTTTGCTTGGCAACTAAATGGATTCATCCTCCTTGGCCTTCCATTAAGCTAAACACTGATGGTGCTTCAAAGCTAAATGGAGTTTCTGGAGGTGGTGGAGTAATTCGTGATTTCAGTGGTAGTATTCTCCTTACTTTCTCACACTACTATGGAAAGTCAAACAGCATTATAGCGGAGGCCCGAGCTCTCCTTGACGATGTTAAATATTTATACACTTTTGCTCCTTCTTCGCCTGTCTTTATTGAATGTGACTCGAAAACACTTGTCCAGATCATCAAAGGACAAGTAAGCTGTCCATGGTCCATCCTCAAGCATGTCAGAGAAATTTGGAATCTAATTTCTCCATCGGATACCATTACTCATACATATAGAGAAGGCAATACAGTGACAGATTCTTTGGCTACTTTAGCATGCTCTTTGCAATGTAACAATTTATATTCCTCTCATGAGCTTCCCTCTCATATAAAGGGAGCTGCTCGCCTAGATAAGCTAGGCATGCCTAGCATCCGTTTGATGTAATTGTGCATTTCCTCTTTCAGTAATAAAATGCACCCCCTAGTGATAGTTTGGTGGTCCCTCCCCACCCCTATCCCTAGGCAGGGCTTTCAATAAAAAAAAATGCCCCCCCCCCAGCTGCGCATCGAAAGACTTAGCCACGGAAGCTCTTAGTGCACCCGCAATAGCATATAATAAGAGAAAGGTCTCCGCAAGTGTGAAATCTCCACTCCACCTGTCATGCCAGAAAGAGCACCTCTCTCCATTGCCCAATCTGAACCGAACGCTGACTCTAATGAAGTCAACACATTGAAGGATGCCTCTCCACATAGGGGAGACATTGTACATGTAAGGTGGGCAAAGATCTCACACCCTGGTTGAAGTATAATACCTCTGTCTGATCAGTTGTAACCATAGACCTCCATCTTCTGTCCCAAGTCTCCAAAGCCATTTACAAAGTAAGGCCAAGTTCAAATCTCTAATGTTCTTGATGCTCCTTGCTCTGGCAAACTCTGCCCCAAGCAATGTCATGTCATCCCCTACCATTACATTCGTTGTCGTGCTAGAAAAATCTCGCCTAAATAGATTCCAGCTTCTTGGACACTGTCTTCGGAATTCTAAAAATTGAAAGAAAGTAGATCAGCAAACTGCCCAACACAGACCTGCACAATACCATATGTCCTCCATACGAGAGAAGCCTAGCCTTCCATCCTGCAAGTCTGGACTTAAATCTCTGCATCACTGCCTACCAATCCCTACAGTGGAGTAACTCTGGAGACAAAGGAAGGCCCAGGTAAGTGAAAAGAAAACTCCCAATCTGAAACCCAATAATGGAAGCTACATGCCTAATGGCTAACTCCTCCAAATTGATCCCCGCAATGTGACAAAAGCTATAGTTCACCTTAAGCTCACTGAGATCCTGTACCACCTCTAGCATCAATTTGGCATCAATCAACTGATGCCCCTCATCTGCTAGGAAAAGAATAGTGTCATCGACATACTGGAGGTGAGTGATATTGTTACTAGCGTGACCCGCCTAGAAACCTCAAATCACATCTGCCTCTTCTGCTCTCATCCATAGTCTACTCGAAATATGAACCACTAGGACAAACAAAAGTGAAGACAAGGGATCTCCCTACCGAAGCCCTCTCCCACTAGAGAAGTAGGAAAAAGGTTGCCCACTGATGAGAAGAGTAAAGGAACTCCCCTCTTTCTCTGTTGCTTCATAGCATATAAGCACTCATAAGCAATAAGAAAATTCTCTTGGATATGCCTCCCCTTGATGAAGGTCCTCTGCTGACCACTGACTATATCATCCACAACCTTCTCAAACCTTCTGGCCAGCACCTCAGAGATGATTTTATAGGTGCTATTCAACAAGCTAATGGGTCCAAAGTCATCTCACTCCTGTGCACCCTTCTTCTTAGGGATCAAGAGCAAAACGGTTTTGTTAACACCCCCCAAATGAGTTTTACCCTCCTGGAATTCCCTAATTGCACTAAGAAAGTCCTCCTTAATAATGTCCCACCACTGCTGAAAGAAGATCATGGGAAAACCATCCAGCCCTGAACCTTTGTCACCTGCAAGAGAGAACCACCTGCTTGACCTCCTCTTCCATGAAGGGACCCATAATAACCTCACTATCTGCTGAAGAGAGACGAGGAATAAGGTCGTGAGCAAAAACAAGTCTGCACCTTTGCTTTCTAAGAAAAGCATAACAAAGAACTCCCTGGCATAAGATCTGATGGTCTCCTCCTCAAAGATAGTAGACTCACCAACCCTAATGGAAGTTATATGGTTAGTCCTTCTGCCTGAAGCAATCTTGTGGAAGTATGTTGTGTTCCTGTCTCCTTCCTTGAGCCACTTCTCCTTAGATCTATGTTTCCAGAAAATTTCTTCCTTGATAAGTATTTCATCGTACTCTACTCTCAAAGTCTCGCTACTAAGCCTATCCTCATCATCCAGCAAGCTTGCCTCCACCAAATTATCCAATGTCTAAAATCATTGTAGAATCCCGTTGTTGAACCCTGATATTTAAAAAAAAAGAGAGAGAAAAGAAAGAAGAAAGAAAAAGGAAAAAAAGGGGCAGCACCCCCCCAGTGCACTACAGAGAGGAGGGGGTCTCCCTCCGATTGTGCAGACCGGAGGGGGGCTCCCTCCAGTCATACAGACTGGAGGAGACCCCACTGGTGCACTGCAGTGACCCCCTCTGGTCCCCTTTTTCATGCGCAACAAAAAAGAAAAAAGAAAAGAAAAAGAACAAGAAGAAGAGAAGGGAGGGAGACCCCCTCCGGTCCACAAGTGGAGGAGGGACCCCTCCGGTCTCATGCAACGGAGGGAGGGGCCTCTAGTCACTGTAGCACCGGAGGGACCCCTCCTCTGGTGGCACTCAAACGGAGGGGGACCCCCTCCGGTTCCTCCTCTCATGTGAATAAAAAAAAGAAGAAGAAGAAGAAAAGAAGGAGAAGAAGAGAAGGGGGAGGAGGGGGGCCTACCTGTTGAGCTTCCACTGGAGGGGGTTCTTTCAATCCTCCACCGGAGGCACCCCACCTCTAGTCCACTCCCCAACTGCTATAAAAGGGAGACAGTGGCCAAGAGGAAGAAGGGAAGAGAAGAGAGCAGCAGGAGAAACTCCAAGGAGAGGAGCAACCACTGCAGCAGAATGCCCAAGGAGAAGTGCTGCTGGAAGACCAAGAAGAGAAGTCTACAAAGAGATCCCGTGCAGGGAGCAACAAGAGAGGTATGGTCACTACAAAAAAGTCCCCCCCTCTCCCCCCCCCCCTCGGCAGAGTTGTGGTCACCTCCTTTGGGAGTGGTGATCTTAAGAGATTTGTCACCTCCGAATGCTATGAAGAAAACAACCATTGAAAAAGAAAATCTCTGTGTTGTACATGGGAAGGGAACCAAAAAACTCAAAAACTCTTGTGATGTACATCGATAGGAAAATCATAACGAAAGGGCAAGGAAAAATAAAATGAAGATGCATTCAAGAAAATTGAAGGAAATGAATGCAAGTGTTAGAACTTTGCAGAAATGTCCAAGGTTCTGAAAACATTATGGAAAATTACAGAAATATTCAAGCCTTCGAGGTTCTACAAATCTTGTGAAAAAATTCAAAAATATTCCCGATGGCGGAAAAATTATAGAAATACCCCCGATGGCGGAAAATTAATAGAAATACCCCCGATAGCGAAAAAAATACAAAAATATCTCCGGTGGTGAAAAATTGTAAAAATATCCCCGGTGGTGAAAAGATTGCAAAAATATCTCTAATGACGAGAAAATTACATAAACACCCTCCGGTGGTGGGAAAATTACAGAAATACATCGAGTGAAGAGAAAATTGCAAAAACACCCCCCCATGACAGGAAAATTACAAAAAAAATCTCTCATAGCGGGAAAATCACAGAAATATCTCGGTGGCAGAAAAATTACAGAAATACCCCCGATGGTGGGAAAATGCAAAAAGACCCTGAAATATCAAAAAAATGTATAAACACCCCATTTGTGGGAAAGTTGTAAGAAAGCTATTGTTCAGTCCAGAAACTACACAAAATTCCCAACTTGTCTCAAAATCACCAAAATGCCCTCGTTCCGGTTTACGCCATTTGCATGACTCGGTGGAGTGGGAACACGCCCCTACTCTGAAGCGTTGTGCGCTCTCCTGAGTTTGACTTATTGCTAGCCATCCAAATCCATATATCTTTTTCATAGCCAAGAGCTATCATGTCCGAAAACTCAGAAATGGGTGAAATTACAAATAAACCTTGACAAATCAAGAAATGGCATATATGTCCAATAAGTCAAGAGGTGACGGGACTATCTCTGAAAAATCAAGAAATGACAGATATGCCCAAGAAGTCAAGAAGTGATGGGGCTATCTCCAAAAAGTCAAAAAATCAAGACAAGGAATAACTAAGAAGTCGAATGACGGGACTATTTCCGAGAAGTCAAGAAATGAAGACGAGGAATGCCCAAGAAGTCAAATGACGGAGTTATTTCTGAGAAGTCAAGAAATGAAGACGAGGAATGTCCAAGAAGTTAAATGATGGGGTTATCTCCGAGAAGTCAAGAAATGAAGTCAGGAGCGCCCAGAAAGTCGAACGACGAGGCGATCTCCGAGAAGTCGAGAAATGATAGGAATGTCAGAGAGTCAAAAAATGACGGGGCTACCTCCGAAAAGTCAAGAAACTACAGTAGTACCCAGAAAGGGTCAGAAATCACAGAAATACCCAGAAAGGGAAAGAATTTGTATAAATGCCCAAAAAGGGCAGAAAAGGTAGAAATGTTCGGGGTCTTTTTGAAACTGCAAGAATACCCCAATATTTGGGAAAAACTACAGAAATACCCGAGAATGGCCATAAGCTACAAATATACCCTCGCCTTGTGCGGAAGGGCCCTTCATAGACATCAAGCTAAACTAAGGGTCCAATCACGATCAAAAGAGTGGTCATGACCATGAAGCAACTCCGACGGATCGATAATGATCATCTTGGCGATCTAACGGACCGATCGTGATGAAATTTGAAATCAATGGTCGGATAGCGATCCAAAGCAAATCCAATGGTCGGACCTCGACCACATTCAAATTCAATGGCCTGATCAAGACCATGAAGCAAATCCGACGGACCAACAATGATCATCGTGGCGTATTCAAGTATCAACCACCGATCAGGGGACAAAAGTAAATTTAATGACCCAATCAGGATGAAATCAAATTCAAAGATCAAAATGCCGACTGAAGTAAATTCAAAAGCTCTGATTGCGACCAGATGTAATCCTGAAGACTTGATTTCATAATTGGGACCATATGTAAAGGCCTTAAAAGACCGATTGTAATTCAAATTACATATGTTCAAGGAAATAAAGACTTCAAATTTCTTCGCAATAGTATGTACCCGTCATGGGCGATCATCAAGATCATTAATGTCGCAACGTATAAAGGCAAAAGACATTCTTTGACAGTTAATCAAAGGTGATCGGACTTGTTCCGATGTAAATTAACATCGACTCTGATCGATGGGGAAAGGTCTTGCACACGAACCCTAAATCGTCTGATAAACTCAAAACGTGAAATAAAGAAATGCAAATAAACATGTTGATGATACCCAAAACCCCCAAATTTTGATTCATCATCAACGTGTCCGCATTACTTATTTTTCACGTGTAAACACCCGTCCTTAGCCTGATTGCTAGGAAGGTGCTTGCTAGCACCCCATCTCTTGAGCACTTGGGACACCTGATGCAAGCTCCCAATAAAAATAGTCATACAAGATCCTTGCCGCCTGCATGCATTCCACGTCCCTCTGACAGTGTCAAGAAAATCCACCTCCCTGAGCCAAAATCTCTCAAATCTGAAAACCTGACTCCTCTCTCAACCATAGCTGGTTTTCAAGAGGATAGACTTCTGATCTAGGGAAGGTCAAGCCAAACAAGATATCTAAACATGTGGGAAATAATCCTCCCAATCCACAGACACAAGGAACCTATCTAGCCTGGAGCATACAAGAGATGCCCCCGTATTAGACGAGGTGAATTGAGCGTTCACCAAATGTCTATGAGGGCAGCCTGCTGAATGAAATCACAGAAATCCTCTGTTTCCCCCGTATAAGGGTGTCCACCCGACCTCTCGGAAGTCACTGTCACCGCATTGAATTCGTCACCCACACACTAGGAAAGGGCCAAGGTGAGGTGAATAGCCAACAACTCCTACCACAGACCTCTCTTCTCCCTTGTTTGAGGGCCATAGATCCCTAAAAACACCCAGGAGAAAACATCCCTCAAACATCAGAAGTGAAGAGAGATAGCCCACCGGCCAACCTACCTGTCCTCCTCCACCTCAAAGGGGTTCCATAGCACCATGATACCCCCTACTCTACCCACAGCGGGGGAGGCCACATCCCTGAAAAGCCTACCTCCCCCAATCTCCCTCATTAGCTCTTCTCCATCTCCCTCACATTTAGTCTCCGGTATACAAAGGATATCAACCTTATAACGTCTCACCATCTCCCTCACCATCCTCCTCTTCTCCCCCTCTCCCAAACCCCTCACATTCCATGAGATGATCCTCATGGGGACTAAACAGCATCTCCCTCTCCCCCTTCCTCTTCCTCTCCCACCCCCTCACCCTCCCTGCTCACTATCTTCTGAGATTTTTCTTTTTTCACCTCCCTCGTCAACGCCGCCAACCACCTCTTTTGGATAAGGAATAAAGATCCTCTGATACCCTTCTTCGCCCCCTCATATGAGACACCTAGCTTCTCAGTTAGCCCCCTCATGTGTTCCTTTGTTAGCCTCTCCACCACAACCAACAATTCCTTCTCCACCTCCTTACCAGGAATCCCACAAAACACCCTCAGTCCTCCAGGCCGGCCACCCCAGAAAAAGGCGTGGTCGGGGATTCAGTCTCATCTTCTGGCTGCTCCAACAAAAGACCATCAGACGCCTCTGGCAGGAACTGACTCTCAATCTCTACTTCGGCGCCTAAGGGGGTAACATCCATCCTCTGAGCTCCTTCTTCTTCGATCGGTCCCAGGTCAAGAACGGACAGCACCAGCGACTGCAGGCGAGGAAGGAACAAGTCGGGCAAAGGGTCACACATCTCTAACTCCCTCTCTCACTCTATCTTACCACCCAACAGTTGACAAGCCCGGCCCTCTCATTGACCAACTCCCTCCTGCTGCTGCAGAGAATCAGAGCTAGCGAACGAGAGGTGCTTCTCTACTCCTTGCCACTGAGAACACCCCACGAGCGGTGGGACTTCCCCCCACCACAGAAGGGCTAGGCAGGGCGCTTGCCTATGACCCTTAGTAGCCTTACCTGCCAAAGAAGTGGACACCGAAACGATCTTAACTCTGGGACCGGCCCCGCAGAGCTTAGATGATGAGTTCCGGACATTTTGGAGGAGAGATCCCCCCATCGGAGGGGAGAGCTGGGACGCCAGAGGGGGCCCTTACCGGCTAGCAGCTCGCCTGGGAATGCTTCGAGGGAGTAAATATGCCATCAAAGGCTTGGCCCCGCAGGACCTAGCGCCAGTTGCCACTGTAGATACCAGGTGAGGAAGACGAAGCCCATCGGGTCCCCCGAGCCCAGAACTCTGGGTCTCGGGTAAGTTTCGAGTCTCTCCACTCGATTATCGACCCGAACCACCAAGTTATGAACTCTGGTCCACCGTCGACACACTAGGCCCAGGCCCAACAAGCACAGGGCTCAACCCCGCTGGCCCAAGCCCAACAGAAATCCTGGCCAAGTTCGAATTTGAACCGGGCCCCCCCGGTGTGGCACGTACCCACCCCCTCTACCTTCTTCCTCCTCTCGCGTGGGCCATGGATGCCCTAGCTCGCTGCGCCGCCACCCTGCAACTCCTAACATAACCCACACCCTGGCCACATAATCCCTCCCCTCTACGGCAAAGCAAATGACCAGAGGCACCACAAGCTTCTACTATCCGAAGAGTTTCAGAACTAACAGTAATAAAAGCACTTGAACTTATTCCACTAACTGAAGCATTAAAGTGATAATCAACTAAACATAGTCTAAGTCATGACCAAATCTCTAATTAGCATTTAAGTGGACCAAAAGCCAGCTTTATGAGGAAGTTTTTTTCTCCTGGTTGTTGACCCTTGGGAGAAACATAGCATCAAAGTCTTTATAAAATGCATTCGGAATTGAGCATATCACAGTGAGAAAAATACTAATGGCACTAGTCCACAAGCTCAGTTTGAGCATCAAAACAAAAAAAGTGCAATCAACACAACATGATTCCATATCATCTCTGTAAATACTAACTTCATCAGCTTTTGGATCTTATGTGTTTAATTGTTGGAAGTGTCAGTGTTGAACATGGAAAAATTTAAATCATGTTCATTTACTGAACATATATGCACATTTATTAGCTATTTAAATAGTATGCGCATTTTTAATTCCGCGGATTTGATTTATCAGATAATTTAGGGTTCAGATAATGGACATTTCCCCACCGACCGCAATCGGTGTTTATTTACATCAGCATAAAGTCCGAATACCCTTGATTAACTATCAAAGAACACATTTAGCCTCTATAATATCTACTGTGATATTATGGGTTTTGTCTAATAGATATGATCTTTGATGATCGTTCATTAAAAATACTCCTGCAGGAAACTTGAAAGACTTTCATCCCTGGAATATATAGAATATGGATTACAATTGGTCTCTTGAGACCTTTACATTTGGTCCCGATTATGTACTCAGGTCTTCGGATTTACATCTAGTTGTCATTTGATCATTGAGTAGGCCTCTACTTATACTTGGATCTCTGGATTGCTTCCATTGACGACTAGACTGTTGAATTTGCTTCTAGTCACCATCAGATTGTTGGATTTGCTCCTAACCTTTAGTGAACTGTTGAATTTGCTCATAGTCAAGATCTGGTCATTAAATTTGAGTTTCATCATGATCGGACCCTTCTTGGGTACATCTGTAATTTCGGACCATTTTTTAGTGTTTTTGCAATTTTTGACCCTTCCTAGATATTTTTGCAATTTCTAACCCTTCCAGGATATTTCTGTAATTTTGACCATTTCTGGGTATTTCTGTAGTTTTCTAGTTCTCCTTGGTCTGTCATTTCTTGACTTTCTAAGATATATTTGTAAGACATTGTTGTCATTTCTTGATTGTCCGACATGCTTCTGTCATTCTCTGACTCTCCAGGACATTTATGTCATTCCTTGACATTTCGGGGTATTTTCGTCATTTCTTGACGTTCTAGAGTATTCCTGACATTCATTGACATTCCAAGGGAACCCTACCATTTCTTTTCTAGGGCAATTCTACCATTTCTTGACATTCCAAAGTATTTGTGTCATTTCTTGACTTTTCGAGGCATAGTTGTAGTTTCCCGGCTCTCTTGGACTTCTCTATCATTTCTTGACTTCTAAGGGTATTTCTGTAATTTTTATGGCTTCCTTAGATCTTTCTGTCATTTGTTGACTTTCCAAGATATTTCTATCATCTCTTGACATTTCTAGACATTTTTGTCATTTGTTGACTTCCCAAGGTACATTTGCAATTTTTTCTAGATTTCTTGGGCATTCCTATCATTTCTTGAATGTCCAAGTCTTATTTGCAATTTTTAGATTTCCCTGGACTTATCTGCCATTTCTTGACTTTCTAGAGTTTATTTACAATTTCAAGATTTCCCTAGACTTATATGCTATTACTTGACTTTCCAGGTTTTATTTGCAATTTCAAAATTTTCCTGAGTTTATCTACCATTTCTTGACTTTCCAAGGTTTGTTTGCAATTTTAGGATTTTCCTAGGTTTATCTGTTATTTGCAATTTCAAGATTTTCCCAAGTTTATCTGTCATTTCTTGATTCTTTAGGGTTTATTTGTAATTTTAGAATTTTCCTAAACTTATCTATCATTTTTCAACTTTCCAAGGTTTATTTACAATTTCCCGCCAACAGAGTATTCCCATAATTTTCCTGAGCATCAAAGTTCTTGGATTTGATAGTTCCTAGTCAGCCTTAAACAAAGTTCAAAAGAGCGCACATCACTTCAAGAAAGTGACATGATCCTGCTCCACTGAGTTGTGCAGAAGGCACGACCCTGGATAAGGGTATTTTGGAAACTTACAGGGCAGAGTAGGAGTTTTGTGCATTTTTTGCAAAGTTGAGGGTTTTATGCAATTTTTGGACGGGCCAAGGTTTGTTTGCAATTTTTTAGAAGCTTAGGGGTATTTTGATAATTTTTGAACTCCGGGGGTATTTGGGTAATTTCTAAACTATAGGGGCATTTTGGTATTTTTTGGAAGGTTCAGGGGGTAGTTTGATAATTTCTGAACTCCAAGGGCTTCTTGGTAATTTCTAGAAGGTTCAGTGGTATTTTGATAATTTCTGAATAACACAAGGGTATTTGTGTAATTTTCACACAACACAGGGTTTTTTGTAATTTCTAGACAGACCAGGACATTTTTGTAATTTCTGGACTAAACAAGGATTTTTCTGTAATTTTGGACATGTTAGGGATATTTTCGTAATATCTGGACTGTGCAAGGGCTTCTGTGTAATTCTAACATAAGACACAAGTCCCTCCTTTGTAAAGGCACACAAGACAAAAAATATTTAGGAGATTGTTTCTCCTTCTTGAGTTCTCATGGGCTGTGGTCCATCTCCATGCGTCCGTCAGCACACCGCCGCTGATCGACCTACGAGGTCAGGTCGCAGGGGTCAAGAGGACAAACTCCACTCTGCCCCCCAGCAAAAAAAATTACAATATGATCCCTCTCTAAAAAGTGACATAAGGGGGATAGCCACATCACGAGGGCATATATGTAAACCAAGGAATTACTTAAGTCACAACCACAGGGGCATATTTGCAAATTTCAAGGGCACATGTGCAATCCTTGTTGGGCGCACACTCTTCTTGGTAGAGGCACACAAAACAAAGAACTAAGAGATTGCTTCTCCTCCTCCCGCTTGCATAGACTTCGATCCATCTATTTGTCTCAAATGAGGACCCCCTCGGAGGTATTTATAGAGTCCGTGTTAGAGAGATCCTACCGGGCCCGGATAGGTTCCTTGGGGAGCCTATCCGCCCCGAGTAAGTCTTCCCCCCATTTTCTCTCCTCTTTTTTTTTGAAATAGAGAGGGAGAGAAAGGCGGGAGTGAGAGAGAGGGAAATTGGGACCCATCCGGTCCAGATAGGTCTCCCCCCTTTTTTTTTTCTTTTTTCTTTTTTTTTAAGGAGAGGGGGGGACAAATGGGACCGGATAGGTACCAAGGAGACCTATCCGATCTGGATAAGTCCCCAAGGGGACCTATTCGGGCCCAACAGGTGGATTGAGAGAGGGGGGTGAGCCCGGGTAGGTTCCCCCCTTTTTTTCCTCTTTTTTTTTGTTTCAACGGTCTGGTAGGAAGGAAGTATGCTGTTCTCCTTAATGAAATTTGAGTCTCTAAGAAAAAGAAAACAGATTTCTGCATACTCAGAAAATGAAACCATGAATCCATAAAATTCTCCAATCTGTCAGTTTCAACAGAAATTTGAAAAAGAAAGAATAAGTCAACAAAGGGCAGAAACAATCCAACATATTGACTTAGAATACATTTCATGTGGCAGATCAAAGGGCCCCATCCATGGGAACTGCATACCTCTAATGTGAGCTTGATCTCCTGTCTGAGAGGCATCTGGTACAGAACAACTGGGTTCGGAGAAAGTGGTGGATTCTTGAGTTTTTGTAGCTGATGCCTGCAGGCATCACAAATGAAAGTTAACGGGAAAGCCTTATTTCATATATTTGGGGGAATTTTATACTAGCATTAAATAGGAGAGAAACCAATCAGGCACTTTTTTTTTTGAAAGTGGATGGTACCACTGTTAATGTAAAAGGAGAAAAGATGTACAAAAGGAAAGGGAGGAGCAACAAAACCTCCCCTATACACGCAGCCCTCTCAGGGTTACAACTGAAGGAAAAAGCCCTCCCAACAAAACAAACAGGGCGGAGCAATGGCTGTTCACTTTACAAAAAATAGAACCCCATTCCCTAAGCTTATCACAAACAAAAGAAGCCACCTTTGCTTCATCATGTGCTTCTCTATTGAAGACCCTACCATTCCTTTACCCCCAAAGGGCCCAAAAAGTAGCATGCAGAACAAGCCAACAAATCAGGCACTTATACTCAACCACTATGAAGAAACATTATCAACATTCATTTGAGATTGCGTGCGGGTGGTAGTACAATGTCTTCACAGAAACAGAATTACTTGATTCATTACTGAAAATCTCTTCTGCAGAAAAAAGACACAGTTTCTGGGAGAAGGGAGCAGATTGGAAACATACAGACACAGTTTTAGAAGGTGCACATGAACTATATTTGCCGGCTATGCAAATGCATATCATTTCTTTTTCTCAAAGGTGTTTATTAAGAACAACCAAAAGTCAAGATCCACATAATCTTCTTGCAGGAACAGATATTCAGCATTTGCAGTGCTGTGTATATTTCCCAGAACATACAACATACCCAAGGATTGTCTTATAAATTGGCTAGAATTAGTATGACGTCAGCTGATCCTGGACCAATTTTGACATGATCACGATCTAGAACGGATCGGGTCCAGACCAGCTCATCCTAGAACCCAATCCGCTCTTCAATCCATGATTTATCTTCATATCCATTTTACAAGCATATATTATCAACGTAACCCACACATGTCGAAATAATTCTGCATGAAGTGGACTTCGAAGTGGACTTCCAACATGATTCCGATAATTTATCCGAGGTCCTTTTGTTAATTGATAGTATAAAAGTTATCAGCTCCAAAAACTTGAAGTAGGCAATGCGGCAACGTCAAATGCCTTCCATTTTTTTTAGTTGTACCACAAAAAATGGCAATAAGTATGCCGTTTTCATTTCAACAAATAAGACACTGAAAGGAAACTGATTAGGAATGTGCAAAATGGAGATTGCGTCAAGAATTTATCTTTAGAAGGTCCCCAAGAGTCAGCAAAATTTGATAAATATCAGTATTTCAGGCGTATTAAGAAGTTAGAAGTGGAGGATACTTTAAGAAAAACGAAAGTGGGCAAGGCCTTAGCACCAAATGACATACTTATTGAAGTATAGAAAGGCCTAAGAGACATTGGTATTAAGTGGTTAACTAAACTTTTCAATAAAATTTTGAAGGAACGGAGAATGCCATAAGACTGGAGAAAAAGTGTTGTGGTTCCTTTCTATAAAAACAAAAGAGATATTCAAAGCTGCAATTATTATCGTGGAATTAAATTTATGAGTCATACTATGAAACTTTGGGAAAGAGTAATCGAAAAACGTCTTCGATGTGTGACCACTGTATCAAAAAATCAGTTTGATTTTATGTCAAATAAATCTACTACATATGTCATGTTCTTGTTACAGCAGTTATTGGAGAAGTATAGAGAGATGAGGAAATATTTATATATGATTTTTCTTGATTTGGAGAAGACGTATGATCGAGTACCGAGCGAGCTGATTTGGTGGACATTAAGAAATAAATGAGTCTCTTAAGGATATGTTGATTTGGTTCAGGATATGTACGAAAGTGCTATTACTAGTGTGAGAACTATTGTAGGAGAGACTTATGAATTTTCAATTATTATAGATTTGCATCAAGGTTCTGCACTAAATTTGTACCTCTTTGCCTTGATTTTGGATGAAGTAACAATATAATTGCATAATTATATCCCTTGGTATATGTCATTTGCAGATGATATTGTCTTAGTTGATGAGAATATTGATGGTTTAAATGCTAAGTTAGAATGTTGGAGACATATCTAGGAGTCTAAGGCCCTCTTTGGTAATAGAATTGTCGGGTCGCTGTCGGGACTTCCGCTAATCGAAGAGAGAGAAGGGCCCACAATTCTCTCACACAAAAGTCTTACCCGGGAGTCGGTTACCGTGTTCGACCTCAAAGGGTAGAACACGGTAACCGTGTTCGAAAACCAAAGAGGGCCTAAAGGTTTTAGAATTAGTAAGAGCAAGTCAAAGTTTATGCACTGCATTTTTAATAATAAGAGTGTGACACAAGAAGACATAATTCTAGTTGATGGACAAAATGTTCTTAAAAGTAGTAGCTTTCGGTACTTAGGGTCTATCATATAAGAGAATGGGAAGATTTATGATGATGTTACACATAGGATTAAGGCAGACTGGTTAAAATGGAGAAATGTATCAGGAGTCCTCTATGATCGTCGTATACCTATGAAACTTAATATATATATATATATATATATAGAGAGAGAGAGAGAACGGTTGTGAGACCTATTTTGTTATATGGTACCGAGTGTTGGACAGTAAAAAAGGAACACATTAATAAAATGTGTGTAGTAGAGATGAGGATGTTGAGATGAATGTACGATAAAACTAAGAAAGAGAAGATTAAGAATAAGCGCATCCGTGAGGACTTAAGTGTAGCTCCAATTGATGGTAAAATGAGATAAAATAGACTCAGGTGATTTGGACATATGCACCGTCGCCCTAACTCGGCGTCGATTAAAAGATGTGACCAATTAAATCATAGTAGATGTTAGTAAAAGAACTCGGGGAAGACCTAAAATGAGATGGTACAATGTTACTAGGAGGGACATTGGCTTCTTGGGTTTAAATATGAATATAGCACTAGATAGAAATTGTTGGCGGAACATAATTCATGTAGCCGACCCCAAATAATAGGATAAGGCTATGACGATGATAATGACACTAAAAGGAAACTAGCAACAAGATTTTTTTCTCATAAAATGATAAGTTATACCACTAGTTTAATTAAATAAATATAGATAGTACAACCAAAAATGGAGAGGAGAAACTAGCAAAAGAACGCAGATTCCAGATAAATAAATCCACAGTCTCATTACTGGTTTCATTAAATCGAAGATAGCATCCTAAATGCTGTTCCTCCATATAAATATAAAATACTGTATCCAAAACTCATGCTTTCACCATTGGTTTCATCTCAACCAAAAAAAAAAAAAAATCACGTGGTATCTGACACCACCACGTATGGATGCCAGATGTTTACATTTTGAAATACCTTCATAGCAGAATTATGCATATGAATCGTGTACTTTTCTAACACTTATCAATAGTGGCGGTATTATCTTCCATAGCTATCTTATTTATTTTGTTGTCTTGTAAATTGTAATACAAACATCCAGAAAAACAAAAAACAGATAGTGACGAATAGGAATGCGTCAACGACCACACAGGTATTCAGATACCTGTTCGTCGTATTAAGATAGTAAAAACAGGAATCACGTTGGTGGGGGAGGGTTATCCGGATAAGAAGATCGGAAGAAACAAACGCGTAACCGCAGAAAGATGATATCTTGCGTCCGTTGATATGGAAATAAATAAGAGCAATGCTAGATTGAGCTGAAGGCGAGGCCTTCACGTACCCGGGACAGAACGGCCGCCGCCGCAGCGCAGGCCAGGTTGAGCTGCTGCTTGAGATACTCGTGGTACTCGTCAGTGTCCGCCGGCACGTTCGAGGGCCGGGGGAGCCTCCGAAGAGCCGCCGCCGCCGGCGGCACCTTGATCTCCGCCATCTCGTCCACTCCACCTCCTTCCCTCCGGCGAGAGGCCCCCGGGGGGGCGGGGGGCTTGGCGTCCGCATTGGCGGCGGCCTCCGGGGAGATGGGGCCGGCGGCGGTGGAGACGATGGAGGGCGAGGGGCTTGTGGGGACGGCCTCCCGCAGGAATCTCTGGAAGGCCCATTCCGAGGGGCTCCGGTTCATCATCTTGACCTCCGAGGAGCCCGCGCCGGAGTGCGGTGACGAGGACGAGGAGGCCCAGACGTGGTTGGAGATCTCCTCCACGGATAACACCCTCTCCATTGCCTCTCTCTCTCTCTCTCTCTCTGTGTGTCTCGACAGCCACGCCGACGCGGACACCGGTGACAAGGGAGAAGAAGGGCGTGGCGCACCTCCGTTGTGCTTGGGAAGGGCAGCGTGGACGTCCTCTTTTAAAAGAGGACAAGCTTCCCAGAAGGCCCCTGGAGGTTGGAGCATTGTCGGAAATTACCCCCAAAAAAAGTCTCACTTGTTTTCCGATATAATAATTATTTTTTGAACAAGTTGCGCAAGTACTCTTTTAACAATTTTCTCTAAAAGAGAGAATTCAAATATAAGTGCTTACAATCTTTACTCTTAAATGGAAGATTTTTCCCTATGATTGGTGTTCTTTTCGTCCGTTCAAATGATTATTTTGAATTCTCAGATCTCACAGCGAAAGATAAACATTTTACTTGAAACAAAAAAATAGATATGTTTTTTCCACTAATCCTATTATCAATCATTCGTCCACACTGGAAGACAAGCTCTCTCTCTCTCTCTCTTACAGGACAACCAGTGAAATGATATTCGGATCTACAAGAGATTAGGGGTGTAAATAGATCCGGTTCAACTCAAGTATATCAATACCATACTTTATTCATGAAAATTTTATAAATATCATATTTAGATAGTACCTTATTATTTTCGCAAGTACGGATACGGATATATCCATCGTGGGTATAAAATATGAGTCTACGTTCACATCCAAGAAAATGTGAGATTTATGATAATTGGAAAAATAGATATTCGGTCAATTCTTTCCTTTCCAGAGTAATTTTTATAGTTTATAAAAACATCCTTATAATTTTAGTATGAAGTTCAAACTCACAAATCCAATAAGACGAATATCGGGTTGAGTTCATGTCAAAATCATAGACCCAACATGCACAATGAGTTATTAATAACGAGTTCAGATCAGGTATGGATTCAGGTGCACTAAATCCATACCCTATCTGAATATGAAATGAAAATTTTAAACATATCCGAACTCGAATCCATACCTATTTATTCGAATATTATCCGACCCATCACGAGTCGAGTAAAAATCGAATTTGTAGATATTTTTAACTTCCTCACGAGAAATATGACCATGCGAGAGTTTTGGATTCAGACCTATCAATCATCCCGATCGAACTTCGAGTCTTATTTTGCCGAGATTAATAGATCTCGAGTTCACACCTCTCAAAAGTTGAACATGAATCAAATAGCCCCTTCTTTCGGAGTCGTTCGAATTATAGACGTCTCTATCGTAATTGAGATCCTTGACCAGTCGACCTACACAAGAACCTCCTTCCTTTAACATAAGTTCTCACTAGTTCATGAGATAAATTCTCTCTCTTGAGAGATAAGAACTGAACTCAAAATAATTGTTACAGAAGGGGGATCCTATGTTGGAATTTATATATATATATATATTTATTTTTTGCATGTCCAATGGAGTACTGCGATTGGATCAGGATAAGGGGATGGGCATTCCGGGCAACGTGTGGGTGATCCACCAACTCGTCTGGTTTTTCAACGGGCCGAAGGCGGGGGCCGGGGGTCGGTCACCATTTTGCCACCGGCTTTTCGGTTGGGAGGGCCCCCAATTTTTGGATAACCCCGTGTCCCCCGCTTGTCGGGGGTGTTTTTTGCCGGCGGCTGTCGGCGTCCAAGTTATTAACTTTTAATAAACACTGGTACATTTTAAAATATGTTTATATATGTTACCTTAAACAAAATGTAAAACATATATCTTCAGACGTATTTGAAAAATTGGCACCTGATGTTGGGAGGAATTTTTTTAAAACTATAAAAATGAAAAATGCGATCAAAAAGCGTTTCTCTTGACTCATGTAAAATAAAATCCTAAAATATGGTCGTTGATTTCTATTTTTATTGCACCTAGGACTCTCTCTCTCTCTCTCTCTCTCTCTCTCTTCCCATTTTCATTTATTCAAACTAGATTTTACTAATAACAAAGATTATATTGAGAATTGTGACCGACACACCCGCATTTGACATTTGTGTTGAACTTTGACTTTTAATCTCGTAAGTCTCGTCTCTTTAAAATCAAATCAAATGTATTCAAATCACGTTATTTTTTTTAAAAAATAATTTTTAAATTTTAAAGAGAGATAAAAGAGAAAATAACCCCCCTTTCAAAAATTTCAAAAACTCCCACATCCTAACTTTTTCTCTCTCATTGGTTGGGCTCTAACCGTGCCATCTCACATGCACCGATGAATCTATTATTTGAGAAAGAAATAAAATCTTACGTGTCATGTGTTGCAAGTTGCAACAAATATTCTATCGTCTTCAATGATTGGCATATCTATCGGTCCACAAGGTCCCCCCTTTGTAATTGTACACCATTTAATTATGAGAAATATTTAATACTCGTCCCAATAATTACCTGTCCGAGACGGAATTGGTCACACAGAAGCGGATGCACACCGTCTCGCGTGTGATCAATCCCGTCTCGAACGGATAATCGCTCGAGGCTTATAGGGTGTTTGGTTACCATTTTTTTTCCTCTTTCTCTCTCAAATTTAAAAAAGAGAGAGAGAACTCATTTATAGGTGTTTGGTAGACTCTCCTAAATTTTAGGGAGAGAATTTACTCCCGTACAAATCTTCCTAAAAAAAAAACAACCTCCTACCTGTTTTTTTTTAAACCGCTCTCTCCCCCATGCGTCCCCTCCCCCTCCCTCGACCGACCGGATCCCCCTCCCCCACCGGCTCCGGCGAACACCCCCCCCGGCCCCCCTCCCTTCCCCGTCCCCGGCGAACCCCCCCTCCCCCTCACTGCCCCGGCGAACCCCCCTCCCCCTCCCCTCCCCTCCCTGGCGGCCCCCTCCCCTCCCCCCGACGGTGGCCCCCCCCCCCCGACGGCGGCCCCCTCCCCTCCCTCGGCAGCTTCGCCTGGGATGGCCACCGCCGCGAAGGCCTCCTGCCGGCCCCCTCCACCCCGCCCTCCTCTCCCTCTCCCTCCGCCGCGGCGGATCCCCCCAGCCCCCCTCTCCCTCCCCCCCGACGACCCCCCTCTCCCTCCGCCACGGCGGATCCCCCCCCAGCCCACCTCGCCCTCCCCCCCGGCGACCCCCCTCTCCCTCTCCCTCCGCCGCGGCGGATCCCCCCCTCTCCCTCTCCCTCTCCCTCCGCCGACCCCCCCTCTCCCTCCCCCGCCGGGGCTACGCCGCGGCAGCTCCTCCCCCTCCTCCGGCAGCTCCCCCCCTCCCCGTTAGGCCCTCCCCTCTCCGGCAGCTCCCTCCTCCAGCAGCTTCTCCTCCGGCGGCTCCTCCTCCTCCGACGGCAAAACTGAGAGCTTTGCCAAACAACACATCCGACTCTTTTTATTAATTTTAAAAATGAAATAGAAAATTGATGTGTCATAATTTTAAAGATAGAAAGAGTTTTCTTTTTAAAAATGTTCCCAAACACCCCATTAGACCAAGCATTGCTCTTACATTATAGCCATTTCGCATCTCCTTCTCCTTCTCGTGATCCCGAAGAGAGTTGCTTGAGTTTGCAACAATGCAACCTAGACAAGCTGCCATATATAGTTACTGGTACTGGTATTTACAATAATTTTATTGATGTTATTTCTGTCCAGATAGAAATGGTTCTATCATAATCCTGAAGAAATAATAGCAGCAATTGAATCCCCATTTCCTTGCTTCATCTTAATTACATCTTCGCCTTTCAGCCACCAATTCTCTGTACCATTGTTCTTGGATCTCCTGTGAATCCGAATGTCGTCCCCCTGGAATCAAGATTAACAAACAAAAACGAAAAGCAAATAATCAGCTGTTCAGTTCCACCCTGAATTTATCATTTCATCTCGCCTAATCAAGTGTTTAAACCTTTTCCAGGCGTGCATGTTATCCTCAGATCATCGTAGACGAAACCCGACTGCTCTACCGAAGTTCCCCCCCCCCCTCCCTTTTTTGTAAATGCTCTAATTGTGAATTTTCCTGTATTTGTGGCTTCCTAGATCGCCTTATCACTTCCTCAGATATATCAGAGAGACGTGCAGTGAAAGGATTTCTTCACCAAAAAATATTTAATTATAACAGAAAATTCTAACATGGAGAGAGAACATCTTGGAGCTCCGGGAAATAACTCTCGTATCGGAAAAACACAATGAATTTTTTGAGTTTATAGTTTTGAACCTCTTCAATCTTAGCACTTAAGTTTTAAAATTTGTAAGATGGTATCAGAGCAAGTTAAAGCTCACTATGATATTTACGTCACCTCTCTTCTAATCTAATTTTTACGGCTCATCTTGACCATAAGAGGAAGTGTTGGAGTCTCGAACGAGAGATAAATCCTATATCAAAAAAATACATGTGGATTCTTTGAATTTATAGTCAAAGACTCATGATTGATTACTTGGTATTAGAAGAAACAGATCTGGGAGGATGGATTGTGAAAGCCATCTTCTTCGGAAATGATCAAACCAGCTGTCTCATGAAATCATGCTATTATATTAAAATTAAAAAAATAATTTGATAGACTCCTTAAAAGTTTCACAAATACTACAAATGTACAACTTTGGTCAGATACGTTGCATCAGAATCCAAAAACAACTGAAGCATTTTTCAAATGATATATATACAATTTAAAGTCCACCCATTAATTAGTGAAAAGAGAGTTTAGATGGTGGACATGTGACCTAATAGCCCGGCAAACTTTAGGATCAGTGTTGCAACCAGGTAATTACAGGGAGGAGAATAGGCATATACTTATGATTTTAAGCAAATTATTCCAACCTCAATTCATTATATTAGTTTTAGGATGATGATAAGCGTCTGGGATAGGAATAGATTAATTGTAAATGAGTCCATTATTTCAGGGGTGCACGAAGGATTACGGACAAAACGACGAGTTTAACTCGAAATAGTGAGGAGGGTACATGTGTGCAAAGAAGCGCATCCTCTCTCTCTATCGGTGAAATTTGAAAAAAGTTTTTTTTTCTTTTGGTAACGAGAAACTTGACAGAGTGATAGGGCAAAGCAAAGACAGATGATCTGAGTTGGAATACCAGAAGACGTCCGCTCCTAAATTCCTTTGTAACTATTGTTCAAACAGTAAATCGTCGGTCTTACACCCCTCGAAAATTAAGTTTGAAAAAATAATTATTTTAAGAAAACGTAGGAATGGGTTATGTGTGGATATTTTTTAATTCTCTCCTCAAATTTGGGAGATGAGAATACGTATAGAGGTGAAAAAAAATGAGATAGGATTACCCAAAACCTATTACAACCGTATTTCCTAAAAAAACAAAATAATATTAAGATGAAAATGAAGATAACATGGGGTTTATATCTCCATCCTATCACATTGCCAAACTGGCCTTTAATGCTTCAAATCTGATGGGAAGTGAAGAGATCGATCCTGCACGAGACTTGTCTTCTCCTTGGGTCTAACATTTGTTTAATTATTCTCGGATCTCAGGATAGGTTTCCGTATGTGGCACGAAGACTACAACCCATGCTTTGTTTTAGATATAGACGTTGGTGACATGAATTTATGCAAACCTAACTAAGTAGCTTAGTTTATGAGAATTCTTTGGTCTGGGTCCAATCCCAAGACTTGAGATCCCTTCATCATTCAATGCATTGTGCCCGGCCAATAAACAAGCGCCGCGTCCCTCGATCAACAAAATGCCAAGAAAACCGTAGAGGACTAGCGACGCCTCTTTTATTGGCGGGGCCACTGGAGATGTCTTTTCCAAACCTACGAGAAGAGAGGTTGCCCCCTCCATTCTTTCTATGAATTTTTAAATTAAGTTCGTTTTAATAAATAATTACTCAAAGATATCTAATTTTAATGTATTTACAAAAATTATGCTTCTCTCTTGTGAAGGAGATCTATAAACAGATCGGATACAGAGCAGATAGTATGATATCTGAATTCGTATTTGATTAATAATCAAATTATCTCTCGAATATTTTATACGAATAATTATGTGATTAATACGAATTTAAATTCGATTTAAATTTTAAACAAATAATTATTACACCTACTTAGAAGTGAGTCGTGTGAACCGTGTGTGAGTTGAATAAGTTGTTTTCTCCACACACAAAAAGAGTGAAAGTTATTTTTATTTTGAGAGATATTATCAAAAGATTAGACTTTTTCTTAAAAAATAGGAAATAACTTACCAAATGGGTGTAAATAGAGTTCTTATTTTAAAATTATATTTTGAGATAAAAAAGAAAAAAAGAATAATCAAACAACGTATTAAGATGTGAGTTAATTATATATAAAACATATGTATCCTTAGATATCTATCTATGGGTTCATATTCGATCGGATAATATCTAACACAGATTTTTCAATATCGAATTCGTATCTAATTAATAATCAAATATCTGATATCCGATTAAATTATTCGTCAGTTATTTTATTCAGATAATTATCCGATTAAACGAATACGAATTCAAATTTGGTTCGAAATTTAAACGGATAATTGTCATACGTATCGCCAAGTGATTTATCTTGCCACCTCCTCATATGCCTATTTGTATATATGCATATTGTAGCACAATTGTGCAAATAAGACATTTTTTGTGTAATTGATAATTTATATATGTAAATATGTTGTATTACGTAAATTACATTCTAATTATGTAAACTCAAACACAACTATATATATTAATATTATCAGAACCGAATCGGTGTCTGAACCGACTAATGAGTTGGTTCGGTTCGAATCGATTGGACCATTCAATCGAATCGGTTTGAACCATGATGTCATCATAATATTGATACATGGTCCGACCCGATTTTATAACCCAAAATAATAAGATATAAGATATAATGATCAAAATAAAATTTATTAATGTATAATTATTAGTTATGATTACGTAAATATACAAGTAAAAAAATAACAATAACATGGTTAAATAAATTGACTTTAAAATTTTGTAATATTTCATTGATCTTCACTCTTCACAATTGACATCTATACTCTTTTAAATTTTTAAACTTCAAATGTATCTAAAATAAAATGATAAATAACAACAAATCAATAATAATAAGATAATTTTATTCACACGTAAATATCATTTTGAATATCTAAATATTTTTATTTTTATTTTTTTTATTTTAAAAGGTGAATTGGGTCGGATCAATTCGGATCGACTCACCGGTGAAATCGCGGTTCGTCCGATTCTTTAACATTATATCAGACCGATCTTAATGGGATCAATTTCTAAGTTAATTTATGATCGGACCAATCCGATTCGATTATGATAACAATGATATATATATATATATATATATATATATATATATATATATATATATATATATATATATATATATATATATATATATTATATATCGCCACTTGCGACACCGAAGGGATGCTACGTGGGAGGGGGAAGATGCCACCCTTTTTACTCCCCGGGGGGAGCAGGTGTAGTCACGTAGAAAAGGACGCCCTTTGTGTGGGGGCGCCCACGTCACCACGGAATTGGATATTGTCCTTGCTGCTCCCGGTTCTCCTCTTTTTTTTGTCTAGGGGATGGGTTCCTTATCTTTCTTATCCACTTCTACTGGGTGAGGTTATCCTAAAGATTAGGTGGGGTAGGCATGGACAGCTACTACTTCTGTCAATTCCCACCTCAAATCGTGTTCTCTCGGTATTCTGTCGATCTCGTCGGCACGTGGGGTCACCCGGAAAGGTCATCTATTTATACAACAGTGGTTCATCAGACACCGGCCCCTCAATTTTGTCTTCCCGTTCACAAAAAATGGTGGATTCTGCTGTGCAACATGTGTACGCTTAGAATTTTTAACGAGGTATTAAATAGGGGTGATCATTATTTAGGTTCAATCTAAAAATTAAATCGAATCGATAGATTTAATTCGATTTAATTTAAGTTAAAATTTAAAAAATTTTGATTTAAGTTCATATCAAACCGTTTTAAAAATTTTGATTTGATTTAATTTTAAAATTCAAGGAAACGAACAAAATCAAACTGAATCGAATAACTTAAATTTAAGAATATATTTGTTAAATTAATATAAATATATATGTAACTATAAATCTCAATTCAAAAAGTCAAATTCCTATCATCTTAATGGGATTTCTGACTTTATGAAATAAGTTTCAAATCACCCTCTATTTTACTCTAACTGAAGTTCTTAATTTTTTATGTGAAAATATTATAGACGTTGTTCTTACAAGTTACAACTTTTATGTTATTTATTTAATATTTACTTTATTTGGTAGAAATTCTTTTACCGTATCTTCCTCTATTGTTGTTTGAATCCAATCTAATTTCTAAAAGAGGATATGAATATGGTTCAAACAGAGCCAAACCGAATTAATTCAGTTTGGTTTCAAACTAGTTTGGTTTGGTTTAATTCGGGTTGAAACCTTAATTCGGTTCGGTTTGGTTAGAGAAAAAATCTCTTCAAACTAAATCAAACCAAATTGTGCTCACCCCTAGTATCAAGTAAGAGATCGCTGATAGGATCGAGTGAAACTTTTAGCGGTCAAGTCGTGTGTTGAGGCTGAGCATCAACATGCTTCTCTTTCTTATGCTTGAGGCGGAACGTTGAGCATCGGACAGTTGATGCTAAGGTTTTTTTTGGGGGGAGCGGGAGAGAGAGAGAGAGAGAGTATCGTAAGGAGGTGTCGAGCATTATGAGCATAGTGTTTTTTACGTAGAGGAATAGAAATTCTCGATCATAGATGAGATGTCTCGAGAGAATCTTCTGATACTTAAGTCAACATAGGATAGAAGTTCAGAAACCGAAAATTAATTGGAGAGTAGAGAGGAGTAAGTGTTAAGGTGGCATTTGTATTATATTGCATGAGTGTTGTCTAACATATCTGGTGGAGGCCGTGGCAACTTACCTTTGTAGTCATTGAGCCGTGGTGCATTGAATGTTGGCCTCATTATTAGGGCATACATGTCTGCAGGGTTGAACGGCCATCCATGCTTAGACACAGGGTATGTCATAACATGCGAGGGTTGGTGGTTGTAGACCAACATGCGGCATGTAAAGAGGCGACAGATCATGCCAGTGCCAGACTGTCGTGTATCAGATCGCATGCACGTGATGTGCTTACAGAGAACTCGCGTCACATTTAGGGCCCCTTTGGTTCGGATTATTAGGGGATTCTATTGAAATCTACAAAATCGCAGTGTCATGAATATTAATTGGGTGGAGGTGACAAGATATAAAATATTTGGGGTTGGGTCCAAGACTATGCTCTGATACCATGTTGAAATCCACAAAACCACAATATTGAGATACACAGGTTCAGGGTCATAAACACATGAATCACAACCCATTTAACTAATACCGGACTATTGCCCATAGACTATGCCCAAATTCCAACAGATTTCAGTTATGGGAATCCCTTGCATAATCTCATCCCAACCAAATGACCCAAAGTTGTCTCGACTTTTATGTTGAGTGGATTTTTTAAAACGGAGAGAGAAAGACACAAAAAGAGGGGCGTTAAATAATCTACAAAAGCTCCTTTCACGGAGTTTCGGGATAGATTTCGAAGTCCAAAATATCTGACATTCTATATTTGTTCTGTACAAGAATTTTTCAAAAAAATTCACATGAACAATTCCGACCAAAGCAACCCTTAGTTTGAGAGCGTGGAATGTCAGGTGCCACATTTTTTTCTCATCTTATTTATCACCTTTTCTTTGGTTCATTAGATTTGAAACTAAGATGGTCGGACATTTTTAAGTCTGATGTTATTTACTTTTTTAGATATGTACTAAATTTAAATTTGATTTTTAAACTCATTTCAACCATTCCATCGTAAGATCGCATAAGCCTGACAAACAAAGTGGCAACTGTTAGAGGAGTGTGGAGTCTGATCCGGATATTGGTAGGCTCCCCCCTGTCCTTATGCGGATCCAGGGGGGTATTATTATAATTTCACCCAGGAGGGTTGCCTTAGGCTCATTATATATAAAGGCAGCATCCATTGTAATTGTGACGGTGTGCGAAATAAGAGATCTCAGTGCGACTGTGGATGTAGGAAGGCACATCGCCTCCGAACCGCGTAAATCCTAGTGTTCTTGTGGTTTGATCTTCTCTTCCCCCTTCTTTCTTCCTCCTCTATTATTTGTCCATCTCTACAGGTACTCCGATTTCTAACATCAACAAGAATGACCTCCCGTTCCTCATCAGTCAGTCAATCTAACGAAGAGCACCATTTATTATTAAGTTTTTTTTAAAATTTAACACTTTGGGTTCCCACTTGTAAATCCCCACGATTTCACACTTTCTTCAACTTCTTAAGTTGTTATGATTATGTTCCTTCCCGGTGGATTTATAGATATCTCTCTGTTTAATTTGAATTCATCTTCAATCACCACCTGGGTGCACTGGGGGGTTCCTGTGGCCGACATTGGGCATTTGGACCCATGCCTGTTTGTTCTCAGGGGTTTCGTTTCTTTTGGATAAGGATCTAAGTTATCAGTATAGGCCTGGGAAGGAGGAGGCAATGAGCCTGGAGTGCACTGGAGAGACGCCTTGCTCAAGGGATGAATAGAATATTCTATTGAGCATGTAAACTAATGCAGCTATAATTACATAAAATAACCCTCTTATATGTATAATCATAGAGTTATTTTTATTTTAATACTATTTAAATAATCTTCTTATATAAATACATACACCTACGATTAATCTTTATTCAAGATGCAAAGAATATTTCATTTTCATCCATAGAATTAAATTCTCTCCATAGAAAAGTGTTATTTATTTTGACCTTCACATTGTATCAAAGAGAGAGATGCAGAGAGAGAAAGATTTTAGGAGAGATGAAAGATATATTCAGGTCTTTTTACAAATTTAGTTAAAGGTTAATTAAGGTTAAATGGGATATTTGTAATGGAATGCTAGTGGCTAGTGATGGCGGGGGTATTTTTGTGAGTACAAGGAATTAGATATGTTATTAAAGATAGTATTAAGATAAGGATCATGATTATGTAATTATGCATGTGAGAGGGTGATTTGTGCAATGATCCCTAAAATATGATATTTTAGTTGTATATAAGAGAGCATGAAATATTTTAGGGATAACATAGATCACTATTTTAATTAATAAAGCGAGGAGATTAAATAAGAATATGTTGGACTTTTAATTCTTGTCTTAATATATGAAAAATTAAGTTAAACAAATGGTAGATGATGGTTGTGCAACGATACCACACACGTATACGGCCAGTCTAAGGGGGTCTATGAAACATGAGCGTAACCTATATATATGAGAGCCTATAGGGCTGTAGATGTACATGTCTTGGTCTACCCAGACCCGAATGTATAGATCTCTACCGATATGAACCCAAAAATCATATTGGATAAATGAGTGTAAACAGGTCAAATCTCGGATCGACGTCTTATTCACTTGACATTAAGTATTTAGTAGGCCTGAAGATGAATTTAATTTATCTTAAACTCATGTAGCACAGAAAACAAATGGGTTTAATTATTTCATGCACATGATAATGGGATTGTCACTGAATTATGAGTGGCTATATACATCCAGACCCAAAATTATGAGATCCAAATGGGTTTGGACCCATGTTGACACCCCCAAGTCACCCCATGACATGCCGTCTTGATTTAACTTGTCTATCAGTCTATCACATTGCACTTAGGTTTTGCAATAAGGATGCACATATAAGGTCAGTCTAGGAGTGGGGGGTGTAAATGGTAACTCAAGGAAAACCACGAGCATAACTGTTCCCTGGAGATGTAAGTTGTACAGGTCTGGTTCTACCTAGACGCAAATCTCGAGATCCACGACTGTACGTATCAGACCCAACAAAGTTATTGGATTGAATGAGTAAACAGGTTAGATCTCGAATCTGCATTTTATTCACCAAACATTAAGGGTCGATTTCTTTCGCGGTTAGCATAAATTGATCGATGACTCTGAGGGTCGGTTGCGTTAACCTCGTACGATTAACAAATAAGCCCTAAATATTTAGTAGGTCTAAAAATGAATTCAAGTTATCGTAAACTATAACACATAAAATAAATGAGTTTAATTTCATGAAAAGTTTTATAGAAACTAGTTCACAGCTTTATGTAGCACGAGAAAGGTTAATTGTACACTCAAATGTGTTGCACATCCTCTGTGTAATAATTTTATTTGTTAAAAAAATTAGAGTGACCCTTAAAGTATCTTAACTTGAGGTGCAAGTCACGTCACCAATGAATTACTGAGAAAGAAATAATAGAAAAAGAAGTCAGATATAATGAATGGTGTTGAATCTATTCTTTTAAAAATTGATCTATTTTATTTTTATTTTTTTAAATAATCAGATAGTGACATGATTTACACTTTAAATTAAGATATTTTGAAAGTCACTCCAAAAAATTTTAAATAAAAAATTTAAGAATATTACACATCCAAAATGTGGAGCACACCTTTCTCATATAACACATGATAATCACTTGTCATTGGGTAAATGGCTACATCCAGAAGCATAATTATCTGGTCCAATCGGGTTTAAGTCCATGTTGATGCCTCATGCGCCCCCCCCCCCCCCCCCCCCCCCCGGCTTTTTTTGTTGTTGTCGTTGTTCTTGTCATTAATTATAGTTAAAGTTAACCATCCCGTAAGATTCATCCGCTGATTCCTCTTCTCTAAGTCCCGCTTTGTTTGAGGGATAAGACAGAGTTACCCTATATTTAATCTTGAGTTAAGCCATTTCAATTTGGGAAGGTCAATTTTAGTTATCCCGATTAAATAGGAGTTAAGTGGGGTTAACTCAGATTAACCTATCCCACCTCTTGAGGTGGGATAAGTTAATCCCTATGTTAAATCTCCATTGTGCCCTTACCCACCAGTGCCGCCCGTCCCCCTCCCCCCTACCCCTCCGGCGCTTCCCCCTCCCATGCCGACCCCCTCCCCCTCACCTGCAGATCCCCCCTCCCCCTCCGATCCCCCCTCACCCACTAGTGCCGCCCGTCCCCCTCCCCCTCACCTGCCGATCTCCCCTTCCGTCGCCGTCGCAGTCGCTGCCACCTTCCCCCTTCTAGATTTCCCCCTCCCCCTCCAGCGCTGCCTGCTCCATCGCCTGTGCTGCCCTTCCCCCACCCCCTCCAGCGCTTCCCCATCCCACGCCGTCGCTGCTCCCCCCTCCTTCGCCGTCCCCGCCCTCTCCCCCTTCTAGACCTCCACCCCGCCCGCCCACGCTCGTTGTCCCCTCGATCTCCCTCACTCGTAGACTACGCCTCTCTCTCTCTCTCTCTCTCTCTCTCACACACACACACACACACACACACACACACACAAATCAAATGGGGTTGCTTTTGCCATTTTACACAAAACCCCAAGCTTAACTCATTTTTTTATCAAATCACAATTACCATGTATCGGATTTATCCACTCACTTAACTCAATCTTAAACAAAGTAAATTGGAATAACTCTAGATTAACTTAATTTACTTATTTTATTCCAACCTAACTTTCATCCTCGGCCAAAGTGGAGCTAAAGGCTTGCAAGTATCCAAGCCAATACGAGAGGAACATTATTGAGCGGCAATTAGTGTTTGGGCATTGAGGCTTCCTCTACCTCGATCCTCTCATAGGAAGGCGTACGTGTATACGGCTATGGCAAGTGTGTCATGGACAATCTTCCATATCCAAGACTGCACTTCGGATATTACTTCTGCTGTAACCTGTAAGCTATGCGAACTTGCGAAGTCATGTGTAAAGACTAAAGATTTTACACAAACACTAATAGATGAAAGGCCCAGGAACTTGTACGAGGCCAGTAACCTTTCTAGGTTCGATCTTAATTTCCCTTCTGACATGTTATAGGCAACTTCAGTGCATGCAAGAAGGCTACATTTGGTCTTCTCTTCCCCGTAGAAGACGGATTGAGAGACCGTGAGAGAGTATTTTTAGGAACGGCAAACCTTAAGGACCATGCAAAAGCTTCCATCTCGAGGGCTGACTCCAGAGATCTTGGAAGGCCTTCCATCTCAAGGGCTGACTTCGGAGATCCTACGAAGGTCGATCTCCATCTCTCAGTCCTTCAGGGAATGTTTTTTTTCACCCAGGAACTTCACCATGGCACTGCCCACAATCACGTAACGCCATCTGCTCCCCATGTTGATAGCTACAAAAATTCACGGATTGGTAAGTACCAGTCAAAGGGAATGCATGGGCTCCTCTCACGGGAGAACTCAAAAGTGCGAGGAATATTGTCTGCCATTGGTTTCATTTTTTTAAAATTTTCCATTTTACTGTCATGTTACAATCAACTGGCAATGCACGGTAGTTATATATGTAGAATAACATTACGTTGCCACAGTTTTTACTACTTTCTCTGCCACTCTCACTTCAAATAATATTGAATTTAAATCCATCTTTTTTTGTCATATGTTTTTCAAATAGAACATTAACCAATCAAATTGCGCATGCAATTCAAACCGAAGAAAATGACTTTTAAAATGGCCAAAACATTTGGGCGAAAATTTTGATGAATCCACTGTGAACAGAAAGATCAATTAGGCAATGCTTGAAGAATCATGTATGTAAATGGCCGTCCGAACCCGCGCATTGATCAGTGTAGTCTGAGGTTCATCTCGAGAGAGAAGTAGAACACCATATTTTTTATTGTGAGCACATGTGAAGGTACTTACAAAATCACATGGGTCACAATCGTGCCATATAAGCACCACTTCTCAACAATTGCCTACGCTTACTCCCATAGCCGTTGCCATTAATCACAATTGCCTACGCTTACTTCCATATATAACCGCTGCCATTAATTACCACCACCTTACAGTCGTTCCCACAGCCGCCATCAAATGGGTAGTTTAATGCTCCTTATAATTAGAAGTCATCTCATCTTGAAACACAACCAGCAATGTTCTTTTTTTTTCCTTTCAAATGGAAAAAGGTTGGATTCGCATATATATATAGTTTTAAAATATATATTCTATCTGTCCAAAAGGAACATATGAACCGTACGTTGTACCAGCCTTCTTTTTTTTGGTAAAAGAAAGGAACTTTATAAAATTAGAAACCAGAGTTCAGAAGACTGCATACATAGTTAGGAAGAACAGGGGAAGACAAGACTAAATTACATTGAAGCCGAAGGGCCTCCTTGGCCAGAGAGTGAGCCACTAGGTTTTCAGTTCGGGGAATAAACTGCACCTGGAAAGAGGGGGCGCGAAGGCTCCAACAGTCTTGTATGATAGCTAGGATTCTCCAGGGAGGAGGGGAGAGGCCGTTGATATATCTCACCACGTTGAGAGCATCACCTTGTATGACTGAGTACTGAGGGAGGGCGGTTGCCATCTTCATAACTTGGAGGAAAGCCAAGGCTTCGGCCATCTCTGGAGAAGAGACTTCCGGGATAAAGTGTTGATAGCATTTGATGTGATTGCCAGCCGGATTGGTGAGGATGATACCGATAGCTCCTTGGCCTTTGGAGAAGGCAGCATCAACTTTGACAGAAACAAGATGACCTTGTGGAGAGCTCCAGGGGATCGGTTGCTGTGGAGGGAGATTGAGGTGCTTGGTGTTGCTGTCAGTCCAGAACTCAAAGTTCTTCATGGCTTTTAGCATGGTGGATGAGGGGTGTTCTTCAGCATTGTCAAACACCTTTCTGCAGCGAGCGATCCAAATCTGCCAAATAATTGCATAGCACATGGAAATAAAGGAGGTATCCTTTTTGTCTATAGTAAAGGGGGGGCCGGACCATTCTTGAATCCTGTCTTCTAGCTCCCTGGGGTCTTCGGCTGAGTGATAGTTGAGGGGAGAAAGTTTCCAAATAGCTCTAGCATTGTTACAGTGAAAAAGCATGTGATGGACTGTTTCAACAGCTGTGTGACAAATGGGGCAAGAAGGGTCAGCCGTCTTTATACTTTTGGCAATTCTGGCATTAACAGGGGCTGCTCCCACACTGCATTTCCAGATAAAGACAGACACCTTGGGAGGAATAATGTTGGATATCGCCGGGTTCCAAATGGTCTGCCAGGTGGGCTGGGTGTGGAGGGGGAAGGGGGAAGGGGGAAGGGATTTTTCGGCCAGCATTCTGTAGGCAGATTTAATAGTGAAGGAGCCATCTCTGGTATGGGTCCAAATGAGGGAGTCTCCCTTCGGGTTGGGCTGCTGGGGGAGGGAAATTCGGAGGATCTCTTGAACGATGTCCTCCTTGAAGATAGATTTTATGAGGGGTTGGACCCACTGCTGGTTGGCAATTAATTGAGAAACAAGAATTGGTAGTGGTTGGCCGGGTGTTTCGAGGGGGGTGGGGGGGCAGAGTCTGTCTGGAATCCATTTATCCTCCCAAATACAGGTGTTCCTGCCGTCTTGGATCAGATGAAGGAGCCCTTCTTTAACTTCACTCTGGACAGAGAGAACAGCATTCCAGATGTGGGAGCATCTGGCTGGCTTGTTGGTCGTCCAGAAGTTGTTACTTTTCAGATATTTGGCTCGTAGGAGAGAAGCCCAGGGAGCGTGCGGTTCATTAAGGAATCTCCAAACAATCTTCATAATAGCAGCCTTGTTATAGTGCAGAGGGTCTCTGAATCCCATGCCTCCAGCCTTTTTGTGTAGCTTTAGCCTCTCCCATTTACAAAGTGAATTCTGTGTTGTTGGGAGTCGGCCCCCCACCAGAAGTTGCATTGCAGTTGGTTAAGCATGAGAATGATGCCTTTGGGGAGGAGGGAGGTGGCCATGATGTGAGAAGGAATAGAGGCCAATGTAGTTTGGATGAGAGTGGCTCTCCCAGCAGGGGATAGTGTTTTACATTTCCATTTACTAAGTCTGCATCTGATGCGGTTTTCCAGGAATTTGTATTGTTGGATTCTCATTTTTTCTGGCCAGAGGGGCACCCCGTGTAACGACCCGAGAATCCGATTACCGGGAAGGCCCGATAACCCGAGACTCGTACCGCCACCCACGAGTCCGAAGACTCGGAAGGGTTAAAAGGATGGTGTGGAAACTACACAAGTATCACAAATAATTGCAGAAATTAAACAGTTATGATATTAAGCAGGAAATGAATTAACATTTTACATGGTCCACAATAAAATAACAACAACAGCAACAGTAGTCCACGACTAGTACAGTGACAAGAAAGAAAAGTACAGCTACACGGGGCATCCCCCGGCTCTGACCTCTGGCACTACCTCTGGGCACCCGCACCACGCTTCCGCTGCGCTCCTGACACGCTCCCCGAAGGTGGCGCCTCACCTGAAACACGGTGAAAACACGCAGGGAATGAGTCTCGGAACAAGACTCAGTAGGGATCACTCGAACCCTACCTCGAAAAACGAGAAACCACTACTCTAGCGGTAGAAAGGTACCTCGGAAAGGAAAGCCCTGTACTCTACAGAACTAGACCCTAACGGCACGCAAACCGACACACGTGCCACGGTACGAGAAGACCGAAACTCAACGGTCGAACCGTCAAAACCCGAAGGTCGAAAACACACGACTGACAGTCTGACACTCCGTACTCGACAGGAGTACCACCCACTAGAAGCACAGCCGGTAGCGTCCCCTGACGTCTTACACCGCACCGCAGGTGAACCGCCTGACATGGTAGGTCCTACCCGAGGCGCAAACACCGTACAAGTAACTACAACAAGTGACTAGCTGGGGTCACGCCCGTCGACGTGGGTCCAACCGCCCCCAACCACGTGTGCACACACAGACCGCGCGTCCCTGGTCTGGCCCTCTGACCGGTTTTCCCCTCAGCCGGACTCTGGCTGCAAGACGTGGGGCCCAACGGTAACCGGTCCACAAACCGTCTCTAAAGGTCAGCCCGTACACCACTCCCTGGTGCGACTAGCACACGCGTACTAGTAGGCTACGACTAGTGGAGGGTCACTGAAGGAGTAGACTCTCAAGTCACGGAAAACAACGCCCAAGCCCGACAACGTGTGGGAATCACCCCACGCACTAGTCCCGTCGCACGGAGACCACGGTCGGAGAAAAGCGAGGTTGCCACCCTCATGGGGCAACACAGGAAGTGGCGGTCCGACCCTGGACCGTCACAGCCAAATGGCGGTCCACTCTAGGGCCGTCACTTACAAATGGCGGTCTAAGGCAGACCGTCACACGGCCAGAGGGTAGGGGGAAGCGACGCGCCTACCCTAGTGCGTTGCTTGGAAGCGGCGCACCTAGGCCAGGGCGTCACATGGCACCCCACACCCACGAAAACCACAGGGGAAGTAACGCGCTTACCCTGGCGCGTCGCTTGCAAGCAACGCGTCGGGCTCCGTGCGTTACTCGCATGTGACGCGCCTAGACCAGCGCGTCGCATGGCCCTCACGCTCGGGATGGAAAGGGAAGTGACGCGCCTGCCCCAGCGCGTCGCTTGTAAGTAACGCGCTGGGCCCAGTGCGTCGCTTGGCCCATCCACATGGGGGACAACAGGAAGTAACGCTCCTGCCCCAGTGCGTTACACGCATGTAACGCGCCTATCTCGGTGCGTTACATGGCCTGACCCCCAACGGTCAAAACCCAACGGTCGAAACGCATGTGACGGCCCAGCCCAGGGGCGTCACTAGCAAACGGCGGCCAGTCGCAGGACCGTTACAGCCCTCGACCCCAAAGGCCAACACCCAGGGAAGTAACGCACCCCTCTAGGGGCGTTACAAGCATGTGACGGTCACTGGAGTGACCGTCGCTTGCCCCAGAGCACGCTACGGCGGGAAAACCCCAAAAACACCAACCACGCCCCCATACCTCCACCGGAGAGGGGGAAAACAAGGGGGAAGACCCCTGGGGACCCCTAGCATGCATCTAAGCCACCAAAACATAGAATCATGGGCTAAAACCATAGATCGGGCGGCTCACCCCAAAACATGGAAAAACCCCAAAAACGCCCAAACATGCCTCTCTCGGCCTCCCCGCGGCCTACAAACCACGGAAAAGAACGGCGAAGAGCTAGGGAACGTCACCCTACCTCAATGGAGCGAATGCTCCGCCGGATCGTCCACGAATCGCGAAGAACGCTTGAAAACCCTCGTTCTTCCTTAAGCTTCCCACGCTCGCCGCACGCCCCCACGACCGCCTCGCCGCCGCCCACGTCACCGCGCCGTCGCCCCGCCGCCGTCTGCAGCCGGAGGGGAGCTCGCCGTGGCCAGCCGGGAGGAAGAGAGGGAGAGGGAGGGAGACACGGTGGAGGAGGAAGGAGGAAGAAGAAGAGAGGAAGAAGAAGATGGTGGGGGAGAGAGAAAAGAAAAAGGGTTTTATAGAAAACCCGGAAAATCCGTAAAATTCCAAAAATTAGGAAATCACACCCCCGCGATCCTCGGAACGCACCGATCGCAACGGTACCACTCGTGTCCGTGTGAACAGCCCGGTTCACCCGCAACGAGCGTCCGAAGAGAAAAGCCGAAACACACACCGGGAATCGGAAAACACACGCGGAAAAAGCCGCGGAACGCCTCCGGGCCTCCGAAACGACTCCGGATCGCGCCGATCCGAACACGAAAGATGTCCGAAACGAAATTTCGGACACAACGGAGCCGGACACTCCGAAAACTAGATCCGGGACCCATGAAGAAGGATCCGAAAGGTCCGGGATATTACAGCCCTCCCCCCTTAAGGAATTTCGTCCTCGAAATTGAGAACAACCCAAGGGGAAAGAAGAGGAAGACTCACTCAAACAGGTACGGGAACTGCTGACGCATCTCGTCCTCACGTTCCCACGAAGCCTCACCACCAGAGTGTCGTTGCCACACGACCTTGACCAAGGGAATAACCTTGTTCCGCAGGCGCTGCTCTCGCCTATCCTCCACGCGGATCGGAAACTCTGGGAGAGAAAGATCTGGAGTCACCTCAGGCCAAACGGAAAACTCGAGCACATGAGAGTCATCGGGCATATACTTCCGCAACATAGAGACGTGGAACACGTCATGCACCGACGCCAACTCAGAGGGTAACTGCAACCGGTAAGCAACCTCACCGATGCGCTCCACAATCGCGAAAGGACCAATATAGCGGGGACTCAGCTTCCCACGCCGTCCAAACCGCATCACCCCCTTCATCGGAGAAACTCTCAAGAACACATGATCGCCCACGGCGAACTCGAGGGGCTGCCGCCTACGGTCAGCATAGCTCTTCTGCCGACTCTGGGCCGCCAACATGTTCTGACGAACCAGGTGCACAACATCCACACATTGCTGCACCAACTCCGGTCCCGTCAAAACACGCTCACCCACCTCAAACCAATCAAGTGGAGTCCGACAAGGACGCCCATACAATGCCTCATAAGGAGCCATGCCGATGCTCGAATGAAAGCTGTTGTTATAGGCAAACTCCACTAACGGTAGGTGATGAATCCAACTCCCCTGCCACTCCAGGCAGCAGGATCTCAGCATGTCCTCCAAAGTCTGAATGGTCCTCTCAGACTGACCATCTGACTGTGGATGATACGCCGAGCTAAATGCCAACTCCGTGCCAAGAGCTCGCTGGAAACTCCTCCAGAATCCAGAAGTGAAGCGCGGATCCCGATCCGACACGATCGAAATGGGAACCCCATGCAACGGCACGATCCGCTCCACATAAAGACGAGCCAACTTAGGCACGCTCCAGCTGACTTTGACCGGTAGCAACCGCGTCACCTTCGTCAGCCGATCCACCAGCAACCAAATACTGTCCTGCCCAGTCGGGGTTCTGGGCAACCCCACCACAAAATCCGTGGTCACATGGTCCCACTTCCAAGCAGGAACATCAAAGGGCTGGAGAGTACCGCCTGGTCGCTGATGCTCTGCCTTCACTTGCTGACAGATCAGGCACCTGGCCACAAACTCGGCCACATCTCTCTTCATGCCAGGCCACCAGAACTGCCTCCGCAAGTTCCGATACATCTTCGTCGCACCCGGGTGCACAGTGTACCTGCTCCCATGAGCCTCGCGTAACACCGCACGACGAACCTGCTCCTCCGCTGGGACGTACAGCCTGCCACGAAACCTCGCAGCACCGTCCTCGCCGAGCTCCACATCAGCCATCGCAAGAATCCGGGGCAACTCAGGGTCCGCATGCTGAGCCTCTGTCACCTGACGACGAATAGCAGGAGTGACAGTCAGACTCGCAAGCACTGCCAACCCTGGCTCCTGGGGAATCTTGAGCCTGAAAGATACTTCGGGCACCTGTTCCCAGAGCCTCCACTTCCTCAGCATCAAGGTACTGATCGCAACCTTCCTACTCAAGGCATCGGCGACGACATTCATCCTGCCCGGCTGATAAGACAGGGTGAAGTCATAGTCCTTCATGAACTCCATCCAACGCCTCTGTCTGAGGTTCAGATCTCTCTGCGAGAACACATACCTCAAACTCTGATGGTCAGTGAACACCTCGAACTTCTCACCGTACAGATAATGCCTCCAGATCTTCAGCGCGAAGATCACTGCCGCCAACTCAAGGTCATGGGTAGGGTAGTTCTCCTCATGGGGCTTTAGCTGCCGAGATGCATAAGCCACCACTCTACCATGCTGCATCAGAACAGCACCCAATCCAACGCCGGAAGCATCTGTACACACCACAAAACCTCCCGATCCAGAAGGCAAAACCAACACCGGAGCCGAGGTGAGCAATCTCTTCAGTTCCCTAAAGCTCTGCTCACACTCCTCGGACCAGACGAAAGGCACATCCTTCCGCGTGAGCCTCGTCATCGGGGTCGCAATGCGGGAAAAATCCTGGATAAACCGGCGATAATAACCCGCAAGCCCCAAGAAACTCCGGATCTCCGTCACCGACCTCGGCCTCGGCCATTGCATCACAGCCTCGACCTTGGCGGGATCCACGGAAATGCCATCACCAGAAATCACGTGCCCCAGAAAGTGCACCTCACTGAGCCAAAACTCGCACTTGCTGAGCTTCGCATACAACTGGTGATCTCGCAACGTCTGCAGCACCACACCCAAATGGTACGCATGCTCCTCGGCAGACCGCGAATAAACAAGGATGTCATCCACGAAAATGACCACGAACTGGTCCAAATACGGGTGGAACACCCTCTGCATCAAGTCCATGAAGGCTGCTGGGGCATTGGTGAGCCCAAACGGCATCACCAGAAACTCATAATGCCCGTACCTCGTACTGAACGCAGTCTTCTCCACATCGGACTCGCGAATTCTCAGCTGATAGTAACCGGACCGCAAATCAATCCGCGAGAACACTCGCGCGGACTGCAGCTGGTCGAACAAATCATCAATCCGCGGCAACGGATACTTGTTCTTAATGGTCACGTCATTCAGCTGCCGATAGTCAATGCACAGCCGCAGACTACCGTCCTTCTTCTTCACGAACAACACGGGCGCACCCCAAGGGGAAAAGCTCGGACGAATGTACCCCTTGGCCAACAGTTCCTGCAACTGCGCCCTCAACTCCCTCAACTCCGCGGGGGCCATACGGTAGGGAGCCTTCGCCAAAGGTCCCGTACCAGGTACAACCTCGATCACGAAATCGATCTCCCGCTGGGGAGGTAATCCAGGCAACTCCTCAGGAAAAACATCGGGAAACTCGCACACCACCGCAATGTCCTCGACATTCGGCTCCATCCGGTCAGACACAACCACAGACGCGAGAAAACCCTGACAACCTGAATCAAGCAATCGACGGGCTCGAATAGCAGAGATAAGAAATCGAGAAGAGGCGGAACGGATACCTTGGAAATAGAAGGTCCTCTTGCTCGGATGTTGGAAGTAGACCCTCTTCATCCCACAATCCACCACCGCTCCATGAGTCTCGAGCCAATCCATGCCTAGAATCACATCGTAATCCCGAAGCTGCAATGCATACAACCTGCCTGGCATACTCCGCCCATCGATCCACACCGGAACCTGGTCGAAGCAATACGGAGTGACCATAAAGTCACCCGAAGGCAACTCCACAGCCAAATCACAGGACAACTGGGTCACCGGCTCCTCGACGCTCGACGCGAAATCCTCCGAAATAAACGAATGAGACGCGCCAGAATCAAATAAAACCCGAGCCGCACAACCCAAAATCTGAACGGTACCTTCCACGAGCTGCGACGCCATTGCCTCTGCCCTGGTCAAGTGCGTGATCTGGCCACGAGCTCTCTGCCTGCCTCCCACACTAGCTGACCTGGGTAGCGGCGGATACTGTCCCTGCTGCTGCTGCTGCTGGGAAACCTGCTGCTGCGGCGGCCTCTGAGGACAGTCACGCGCCATGTGCCCTGGCTGGTCACACCGAAAACAGATGATCGGCGCCGTGCACTGCCTGCCTGGGTGGGTCCCACTACACCGTGGACAAGGTCCTCGCGATCCACCCACCGATCCCTGCCGCTGCAAAGGAAACGGCTGCTGCACACTGCCCGATGAAGCCTGCCCCTGATCCCTGGACTTCTTCTTGCCGAACCCTCTCTTGAAGAACTTTTTGACCTTCGTGCCAAAGGACGCAGATCCTGTCACCGAAGCTGCCGATGCCGGTACTCCTGAACCACCCGACGCAGACTGAGAGAAACCCTGCTGCTGAGTAGCCGACTGCTGGCTGCGACCTGACACAGACTGCCCCTGGCTGATCGGTCCTCGAGTCCTCTGCATATCCATCTCCAAGGAAATCGCAACACGAGACGCCGTCTCGAGATCAGTGGCCCCATTCGCGATCAGATGGTGCCTCAGCTCCAGCCTCAAGCCCTGCACAAACTGCGTCGTCCTCACCCTCTCATGCTCCATGATATGAGGTGCGTACCGACCCAGCTCGACAAATCGGGCCCTGTACTGCAACACGGACATGTCACCCTGCACCAGCTCCAGAAACTCCCGCATCCGCTGCGTAGCAACAATATCTGGACAGTACGTACGCTCGAAAGCACTGACAAAGTCATCCCACTCGATCTGCTCAAGCGGACGAAGCTGAAAGGACGTCTTCCACTCGGAAGACCACCACCTCCGAGCCGTACCCTGCAACTGGTTGTAGGCCAACACCACTCTGTCCTCGACAGCACTCTTCGCAGAACTGAACACCCGCTCCATCTCATCAAGCCAATCACGAGCCGCATCAGGGTCTGCCTGGCCGCTAAAGTAAGGTGGATGGAACTGCATGAAATCCCTCACTGCTCGGCCTGGCCCACCCCTGACTGACGAGCCCTCACCGGCCTCTCCGCCGAACTGCTGAGCCATGAGATGGTACATGCCACGGAGAAAACCCTCGGCCCCCGGAGCCCTCGCAGCATCCGCGGCCTCGGTAGCTCCCGGAACTCTGCTATGCTCCTCCTGGTCCCTCTGGACCCCCTGCTGGATCTCCTGGCCTCCAGCCGACTGCCCCTGCTGAGAGCGAGAACTCCTCCTCGGCGCCATCCTCGCTCCTGAAGCACAAGACAGAAAACTCAGAAACGGAAGGTCAGAATAAAACACGCGGTGCCCCATGCCAGCGTCACATGTACATCATCGTCATGGACTAGTGGACCAATACAATTACCTATGATTCTCATGTAATTCCACAACCGCGCTCTGATACCAGCTGTAACGACCCGAGAATCCGATTACCGGGAAGGCCCGATAACCCGAGACTCGTACCGCCACCCACGAGTCCGAAGACTCGGAAGGGTTAAAAGGATGGTGTGGAAACTACACAAGTATCACAAATAATTGCAGAAATTAAACAGTTATGATATTAAGCAGGAAATGAATTAACATTTTACATGGTCCACAATAAAATAACAACAACAGCAACAGTAGTCCACGACTAGTACAGTGACAAGAAAGAAAAGTACAGCTACACGGGGCATCCCCCGGCTCTGACCTCTGGCACTACCTCTGGGCACCCGCACCACGCTTCCGCTGCGCTCCTGACACGCTCCCCGAAGGTGGCGCCTCACCTGAAACACGGTGAAAACACGCAGGGAATGAGTCTCGGAACAAGACTCAGTAGGGATCACTCGAACCCTACCTCGAAAAACGAGAAACCACTACTCTAGCGGTAGAAAGGTACCTCGGAAAGGAAAGCCCTGTACTCTACAGAACTAGACCCTAACGGCACGCAAACCGACACACGTGCCACGGTACGAGAAGACCGAAACTCAACGGTCGAACCGTCAAAACCCGAAGGTCGAAAACACACGACTGACAGTCTGACACTCCGTACTCGACAGGAGTACCACCCACTAGAAGCACAGCCGGTAGCGTCCCCTGACGTCTTACACCGCACCGCAGGTGAACCGCCTGACATGGTAGGTCCTACCCGAGGCGCAAACACCGTACAAGTAACTACAACAAGTGACTAGCTGGGGTCACGCCCGTCGACGTGGGTCCAACCGCCCCCAACCACGTGTGCACACACAGACCGCGCGTCCCTGGTCTGGCCCTCTGACCGGTTTTCCCCTCAGCCGGACTCTGGCTGCAAGACGTGGGGCCCAACGGTAACCGGTCCACAAACCGTCTCTAAAGGTCAGCCCGTACACCACTCCCTGGTGCGACTAGCACACGCGTACTAGTAGGCTACGACTAGTGGAGGGTCACTGAAGGAGTAGACTCTCAAGTCACGGAAAACAACGCCCAAGCCCGACAACGTGTGGGAATCACCCCACGCACTAGTCCCGTCGCACGGAGACCACGGTCGGAGAAAAGCGAGGTTGCCACCCTCATGGGGCAACACAGGAAGTGGCGGTCCGACCCTGGACCGTCACAGCCAAATGGCGGTCCACTCTAGGGCCGTCACTTACAAATGGCGGTCTAAGGCAGACCGTCACACGGCCAGAGGGTAGGGGGAAGCGACGCGCCTACCCTAGTGCGTTGCTTGGAAGCGGCGCACCTAGGCCAGGGCGTCACATGGCACCCCACACCCACGAAAACCACAGGGGAAGTAACGCGCTTACCCTGGCGCGTCGCTTGCAAGCAACGCGTCGGGCTCCGTGCGTTACTCGCATGTGACGCGCCTAGACCAGCGCGTCGCATGGCCCTCACGCTCGGGATGGAAAGGGAAGTGACGCGCCTGCCCCAGCGCGTCGCTTGTAAGTAACGCGCTGGGCCCAGTGCGTCGCTTGGCCCATCCACATGGGGGACAACAGGAAGTAACGCTCCTGCCCCAGTGCGTTACACGCATGTAACGCGCCTATCTCGGTGCGTTACATGGCCTGACCCCCAACGGTCAAAACCCAACGGTCGAAACGCATGTGACGGCCCAGCCCAGGGGCGTCACTAGCAAACGGCGGCCAGTCGCAGGACCGTTACAGCCCTCGACCCCAAAGGCCAACACCCAGGGAAGTAACGCACCCCTCTAGGGGCGTTACAAGCATGTGACGGTCACTGGAGTGACCGTCGCTTGCCCCAGAGCACGCTACGGCGGGAAAACCCCAAAAACACCAACCACGCCCCCATACCTCCACCGGAGAGGGGGAAAACAAGGGGGAAGACCCCTGGGGACCCCTAGCATGCATCTAAGCCACCAAAACATAGAATCATGGGCTAAAACCATAGATCGGGCGGCTCACCCCAAAACATGGAAAAACCCCAAAAACGCCCAAACATGCCTCTCTCGGCCTCCCCGCGGCCTACAAACCACGGAAAAGAACGGCGAAGAGCTAGGGAACGTCACCCTACCTCAATGGAGCGAATGCTCCGCCGGATCGTCCACGAATCGCGAAGAACGCTTGAAAACCCTCGTTCTTCCTTAAGCTTCCCACGCTCGCCGCACGCCCCCACGACCGCCTCGCCGCCGCCCACGTCACCGCGCCGTCGCCCCGCCGCCGTCTGCAGCCGGAGGGGAGCTCGCCGTGGCCAGCCGGGAGGAAGAGAGGGAGAGGGAGGGAGACACGGTGGAGGAGGAAGGAGGAAGAAGAAGAGAGGAAGAAGAAGATGGTGGGGGAGAGAGAAAAGAAAAAGGGTTTTATAGAAAACCCGGAAAATCCGTAAAATTCCAAAAATTAGGAAATCACACCCCCGCGATCCTCGGAACGCACCGATCGCAACGGTACCACTCGTGTCCGTGTGAACAGCCCGGTTCACCCGCAACGAGCGTCCGAAGAGAAAAGCCGAAACACACACCGGGAATCGGAAAACACACGCGGAAAAAGCCGCGGAACGCCTCCGGGCCTCCGAAACGACTCCGGATCGCGCCGATCCGAACACGAAAGATGTCCGAAACGAAATTTCGGACACAACGGAGCCGGACACTCCGAAAACTAGATCCGGGACCCATGAAGAAGGATCCGAAAGGTCCGGGATATTACACCCCGAGATACATTTCATTACTGGGGAGGCAGTTGATGTTAGTTCTCTGGTGTATGTATTCTTGTATAGGAGAGGGAGTATTTGGGCTGAAAATAAAGCCTGACTTCGATCTGTTAGGGGACGGACCTGACCAAGCTGAATAAGTTTGAATGGCCTCCATGTAAGCATCGATCTCTCCCGCCTCTGCCTTGCTGAAAAGGAAAATGTCATCCGCATACATAACTATTGTAAACGTGGGAGCTCTGCCGTTGAGTTTGATGCCTTGAATCTTCCCTTCGTCCGCTTTGACTTTGATCATGTTGTTGAGGATATCGGCACAAATGATGTACAGGTAAGGGGATAGGGGGCAGCCTTGCCTCTGCTGGGGGTGATGAAACCTCTGGGTTCCCCATTGATGTTGAGGGAGTATGTGGCGGTGCTGACACACTGCAGGATAAGTTGCCTCGAGTGGTAGGAGAAGCCGAAGGAGTCGAGAGCTGTGTCGATAAAGGACCATTCGAGACTGTCGTAGGCTTTACTGATATCCAGCTTGAGGCCGAAGAGTCCGGACTGCCCTGCTTGGTTCTGATTGAATGTATCAGTTCTTGGACAGTTATGATGCAGTCGGAGGTGAACCTGTTGGGCAAAAAAGTATATTGGTTAGATGAAATCAACGGGTGAAGGAGGGACTTGAGCCTGTTGGCTAGGATCTTAGTGATGATTTTGTATAGGACATTGCAGAGGCTGATGGGTCTATAGTCGTTGGGGGAGCTGGCTGGTTATTTTTTAGGGATCAATGTTATGTGTGTGTGATTGAGTTTGGGGGGGGAGAGTGTGATTCTGGAAGAAGGAATTGATGAGGTCTATACAATGTGATTTGAGGGTGTGCCAGTATTTTTGATAGAAGAGTGGGGGGAAGCCGTCGGGTCCTGGTGATTTTCTAGGGTTCATGCTAAAAAGGGCATCTTCAATTTCCTGGGTGGATGGGGGGGAGTGGAAGAGAGAATCGTCTGGCTGGGATAGTGATTTGGGTGGGGGAGGGGGGTGCCAGGGTGGGGGGAAGGGATTGGAGGAGGCGTAGAGGTTCCTGAAGTGAGTAATAAAAGTGGTTTTGATAGTATGGGGGTCCCCGGTCCAACTGTTGTTAGGGAGTTTTAACCAATTGAGTCTGTTGGAGGTACGTCGGTTGAGGACTTTGGTATGGAAGAACTTGGTGCAACGATCCCCTTCTCTGAACCAGTGGGCCTTGGCACGTTGTCTCCAGAATTCCTCTTGGAATCTAACATGCTCCTCTAGCTGGCATTCCAAATTGGCTTCAATTTTGATGTTCTCCTCTGTTACTGGTAAGGCACGGAGGTGCTGCATTTCTTTGGTGGTTTCTTTCACAGCCTGTTGAGGATTCTTGAAACTGCTATTTTTCCAGCTTCTGATGGCGACATGGAGTTGCTGAGTTTTTTGCTAGTAGTTGGATGTCAGCGAAGTGGAATTAGACCAGCTTTGCTGGATTAAGTCTTCGAAACCTTTCTTCATAGTCCACATGGATTCAAACTTGAAGGAGGTTCTTCTCTTCTTGGTGGATGTCAGGAGATTGGTGTATATTGGGTTGTGATCGCTCGCTATCCTCGGGAGGTGGTGGACAGTAGCCCGCGGAAACAGCAGCCTCCAATCAGCATTGGCGAGTGATCGGTCTAATCTCTCTCTGATGTGCCAACGTGCCATTCTTCTGTTGGTCCAAGTGAAGGCAGGCCCGTCGAACCCCAGATCCAACAGCCCGGCATTTTGGATGAAGTTTTGGAAGTCTTTGGTGTGCTGGGAGCAGACAGAAGTTCCTCTAGCTTTATCTCGCGGACCCAGGATGGCATTCATGTCGCCAGTGACGAGGATAGGGCCGTTGTAGGAGTTGATGAGGGCAGCTAATTCCGTCCAAAAAACGTGCATGCTGGCTCTTCTGGCAGGAGCATATATACAACACAGTCTCCATTGTAACTGAGGCGGGTCTTGAATATCCAGTATAATCCAGTTTGAACTGGCCTGGACAACCTGGGCTTGGATACTGGGTTGCCACCAGAGCCAGAGACCTCCAGATCTGCCGACGGGATCTACAACTTGGTAAGAGTCAGCATTTATGTTATGGAAGAAGGATGAGCTGGTGGAGGGGGAGGCTTTGGTTTCTGAAAGAAAAAGAATGTCTGGTTTGATGGAGTGGGTTAATTGACGGAGGTAAGGAATTGTAGAGGGCCCACCCACCCCTCTGCAATTCCATGAGAGAATTTTCATTTTGGACCAGGCGGCTCGTTCAGGTCAGCCGCAGAAACCTTGGGGTTGAATTGGACTATTGGGCAGGAGGGGACCTTGGTGCGCTGGAGGTGCTTTGAGCGGGCAGCCAGTTTGGGATTAGAGGATCTCTTGTGGTGGGAAGGGTCCTTTGAGGATCTACCTGGGTGGAAGGAAAAGGGAAGAGGGGTGAGCGGGTCCCCTTTAGCTTTCTTGGATAGACTTTCCGAGGGGGGGGGGGGGGGGGAGAATTCTTTTCTTTTAGTCCGACTAGAAGTGGATGGGGGGAGGAGTAAAGCCAACTGGGGGGTGGGGGATGGAGGGGTGACCTTGGGGGGAGGTGGGAGTAGGGGGTAGAAGAGGAAGGGGAGGCGGAATGGGAGGGGGGGTTGGAGTGGGGAGTTATCGGGGGTTATATGGTGCGAGACAATGGGAGTGGTGTTGGGGTCGAAGGGAGGGGGAATTACAATGATATCGGGTGATGAATGGAGAATGTGGGAGAGTGAGGAAATTGGGGATGAAGGTTGGGGGCGGGGGGGCGGGGAGGGGTTGGCTCACGGGGGGGGGGGGGGGGGAGGGGGATTGATTTTCAGAAGTGGGTTGGTTAGGTCGCTGCCTGGAGGATGAACCTTCTTGGAATAAGGCTTTCCGGCAACTGGGTGGTAGGCGGTCTCTAACTGACACAGATGCCCTCTTCGGTAGAGTTGCTCTCTTCCTTGCTGGAGTGGGGAGAGGGGGGGGGAGCTTTGTGGGATCTCTCAGACAGTTGGTGGGAGAGGAGGAGCTGACTCTGTCTACATCTCAACCACCTACTTTTCATATAATGTATTGCCAAATTAATTATATTTATATTACATTAATATATATTGATCCATTTGATTGGAGTAGATATATAGTGCATGATTTGCGAATTGACTGATGAGCATCCAATCTTTCGTAAGGATCCATTAAATACTATTGTTAGTATACATATCTAATTAGAGCTTTCATTTAAGTTCCTTTTATTCATAAGGAATATGGACTTGTAGATGAGTGTTTTTACATTTTATTCAATCTATTTTTCATATAATTTACTATCACAATTAAATATATATATATTTTTTAAACTAATAGCTATTTTCGTAGCTAGTGAACCATTATATTTGATTAGACACCGTGTGATTAGGTCATTTACCAATAATCATGCAATATTTTGACTTATAAATAGTCCATTAACTTATAAGAGTGAAAAATAACCTAACTCTTATTAAATTATATTTTTTCACTCTTATGAGTTATTTTTTATTAATCTATAGTATTTTTACTCTTGCAAATCTGTGAGGAGAACATCGTGCGTAGCACGGAGAGGCTCAAATTACGGCACCACATTTAAGGTGGAAGGACGGGACCAACCAAAAAGCAGTTTGCAATGCTTGATGCGTGTGCATCAAGTTATTTTCAAAGGGCCATTTTGATAATAGGTTAGGATAAGTTAACCCGGGTGGACCCGGGATGGGCTATTCTTGAATTTTCATATTTTTAGTTTGGCACCTATCCTACCCAGGGTCGAGTAGGGTATTCCTGTGAAAGAGGTGGAATGAGTTAACCTCGACTTAAGGACCTTAACCCTATCCGATCCCGAGTGATGTATTCTAACTCTCAAACTTGAATAACTCATCCACCAGCGAATAACTCATCCTAACCTGCCTTATTCTATTATTTTAGTGTTAAGAGAAAAAGATAAAAAAGATTGCCCCGATCCAACTTACCTGTCCATAGTGTCTAACCTAAGATCAAACAGGTAAGAAAATCAAAAAAAGAAGTTAAGATCAGACGACCTAAATGAATCCAAAGTGGTCAGCCCATTAGTTCGGCCAAATTAATAGGGATGCTTGATCTTTATGTTTTTTTAAAAATTTTTACATATATATCTCCATAAAATTTTATTTTGTCAAATATAACTATCTTCTTAATATATTATCATGAATATCTTTTATTTAGATAAAAATATTATGGTTATATCTCTTTAATTTATTGTCATCGATAGAGGAAAATATTCCGTGAAATATATCATCTACGATAGTTAGATAAGAGTATATTTGACAAAATCAAATTTTATAGAGATATATATATATAAATCTTACTCTTTAACTCACACTTAACTCGAGTTAAATACATGAGAGTTACGACGAGGACATAATCATGACATTATTCATATTTCGAAAATATTCATCATAATATACTCTGACGATGAAAGGTATATTTGATAAAATTAAATTTTGTAAGGGTATATACGTAAAAATATCTTTTTTCTATTTTTTCCAATTGTCTGATCGTGATGGCACAGACACGTAGGTTGGATTGAGGTGGGTCTGAAAAAAAAAGAAAAAAACTTGCACCATCGGGTGGCACAGCAAGTTGCTCTACCACCGGCCATGTAGGCGTGTTACCAGGTTCTTGGCAGCCTCGAGCAGATGGAGGCAATCGAAATGCTGGGATCATTTCCAAGGAGTAATTAATCGAAAGTTATGCCAATATTGAGATTAATATTACGTCAGAGATGAGAGGGCTCGTCAAAATGCATCGAGAAATGTTTTGGAAACCTCTCTTTGACCTAAACGTTCGGAGCTACCACTACTACTTACTACTGATGTCCGGATTTCAGAATTTCAAAGACACTCAATGTGGAACTGAAGGAAGGAGGAGATAAATCACTGCTGTTCCTCCTCAGGCCAATTCTTCCTCGTCTGGTGTTGCTAGTCGAGTTCATCCTGGAGTGTCCAGGAAATCCACGTCATCCAAACACAAAGAGGAAGCTGTCCGTTCATTCCTTATTTTGTATGAGTACTGAACCCACGTTATCTAAAATTCTAAAAAAAAATCGTCCGCTTAAGCCCTGTTTGAATCCCGAGTAAGACAGTTCTGTTCGACCAACAAGGTCGAATAAAATCGCATAATTGGATGTGTGTGAGGGGAGAGACGGGCCCATCCCACGAAGTCCCGACAAGTTCCCGACAACTCACTTATCAAACTCACCCTTAGTGAATGCCTCGGGTGTGTAATTACACGCACTCGAGTGTGCACTAATCATTACTCATTTTGAGTAATGTTTAGTGCACATTTTAGGTAATGATTAGTGCACACTTAAGTGAAATTACACGTTCGGGGGTGCATCACGTAAATGATTTTTTTTAAAAAAAAAAAATATAACGTAGGTTACAAGTCATCTTAACTTGGATCCGACATCTCAAAAAAAATTTAAAACAAAAAGGGGTGATATTTGAATAATTGAGCTCAACATTATTCAATGCGGTGAGACGAAGATGTGTTTTTACGATAATTAAAGATGATTTGAGACTCACGTTATCTAACATTTAAAAAAAAAATCAATTAATACACACCCCAAGTGTATAATTATACCCGGATGTTCACTGATCGTTACTCCATTTATATAGAAGGGTAACCATGGACCTTACATTCTGTAATCTTTTTAACCCTTTGTATATATATATGTATGTATTTTTTTATTTTTTATAGGGGAGGGAAAATGCGGGGGATCCGCTGCTCTAGGGGTAGGTGCGGATCAAACTCGTGTCCACCTGCGCGGTGGATAGGTGAGGTGTCAACCTGCACCATCAGCCGCGGGACAATGAATGCATATATGTAAATGAAACACTTCGTTTCCTAAGTATAGTAGATGCACTATGGCAGCGACCTGATTGAGTAGCGATGGCAAATAGGTTCGTTCGTATTCCCATTTGCTTTATCTCTTTTGTGCTCTATACCTTGAATTGTTATACTCTGACGCCCCTTTCATGTTGTGAAAAAGGGAGAGAGAAATTGATGTGAATGGACGTGGATGCATGCATTTGGATTCAAGAAAGTTAATGCTCTGAACCTTATCCTTGACTGTATATACGTGCTCTATGCTCTAATACATACACGCGAATGAATTCTAATGCTCATGTTAATTATCCCGGTTTGACATTTGCTCTGACACTTAAAAAGCTCACGTTTGATATCAGGATAAGAAGGGATAAATCCTCTAATCTTTATTTGATATGTTTAAAAATAGCCAAGACATCTCTATTTAAAATTATCCAGATGCTTAACCTAAATTTGGGTACAGCGAGGTCTGCTCGGTGTCAGAGATATCCCTCAATTAGAGTGAGTTTAACTTGTCCTCGTTTTAGAATAAAATATTGGGACAACTCGTTCCAACAATCTCATGGAATGAGTTATCTCCCACACCGGTCGGACGACGGGTTGAATTCTTTACAGACGACTTAAATACGCGACGATCACTTGTCTTTATCCGATTTATTCCACCCACCAAACAACATCCTAGAAATAAGAATAGACACGTGAGATGATTTATCTGTATCGGAACTAAAGTTATGCTGTCACGTTTAGTTGAGAGATAAATTTTGAGGATAATAATTGTAAATTATTTCAGATTAATTTATCATTGTATTTATACGTTTGATATGCGAGAAATAAATGTGATGATATCCTTATTACTCGTTTGGTAAAAAATGAGAATAAGCACCAAAAAAGACGATTATGTCATTATTATTGATTATGATTAGTACTAATATTATTCTTTAATGATCATAATTAACATTAATATTGTTAATTCTATTTAATATATTTATTCTTAATAGTCATAATTAGCACTAATATTGTTAATTCTACATAATTAATTCTTTATTTATAATAACGAGGTGGTTATAATTAATTATTTAATGATAATTGTATAATATAGTTATTAATTAGTATAAATACGATTACTTTTATGATTAATTAGCACTAATAACATTAATTAGCATAATAAGTTTAAGTAGCACTATAATAATTAATTATTTAATCACAATTAAATAATATATTTATTAATTAGCACTAATTAGAATAATTAGCATGATTAGTTAGTACTAATAATATTAATTAGCACTCATAAAATTAATTAATACTATTAATCAGCATAATTAATTAGCAGTAATAATGCTAACTAGAAGTTTAAGTAGCACTATAATAATTAATTATTTAATATAATTAAATAATATATTTATTAATTAATACTAATAAGATTAATCAGTATGATTAGTCAGTACTAATTAGATTAATTAATACAGATAATTAATATTAATAAGATTAAGTAGCATCATTATAATTAGTTATTTAATGATAACTGTAGCGGTAAGAAAATGGTTCCTAGGTCACATATCACCTTCTCTATTTATTTGTTGGGGAAGTCGTCTCGCGTCCGTGGAGCCCTGCACACACCAAGAAATCAGAAGGGTGTCAGAAGGAGTCCCGGGTGTTATCCCAGGGAACAACTCTCCGATACTTAAGTCAGCAAGGGAACAATGAGCAATAGAGAAGAGCTAAGTAAGAGAGAAGTAGAGGCCGTAGTTGATGATCCGAGAGGCGTGTAGGTCCTTCGCACGCGTGCTCGCCGCTCCCAGTGGGCTCTCGGAGAGTGCTCGCTGGGTGGTAAGGCCGTGCAGCAGGAGGAAGCTTTCTGGTTGTAGCGGATGGCCTCTCTGTCGTAGTTGCAGGTTGGGTTGCTCTCTTCTCAGCATGAAGCTCTAGTGGCCAGAGTGCTCACTGTGTCTCCTCTTGCGTAGTAATATGGAGGTTTTATAGAAGAATCTACCGTGCTCTTCTCTTCTGTCGATGTCCCTTTTATATGGGTTATCCTGGAGCGAGGGGCCTTATCCCTTGATAGGGAATGGTCCGTTTAGTAGAGTAACATTCCCCCGCTATGTTGGTGGGAATTAATTTTCCATTGGAGGGCGATAGCCTCAGCGCTGGCCGGTCCCTGGGCGAGTCTTACGGCACTCATGGCGCGTGCTCGCCCGTTACGGGGTCAAGGCCGACGTCGTGGGGGCAACGGTCGATCGTCGGAGTGTCCTCCGACGAGAACTGCGCTTGGGCCGGCCTTATCGGCGTCGTGGAATCCGATGCTCTGTTGGACCGGTTATCCTCTTATTGGGTTGAGCGTGTATGTTCGCCCCTTGTCTGGGCCTAGCTTGCCCAAGCCTTCATGGACCTCTCGAGTTTGGGCCGTTTCTGGGTTGAACCATTTTTACCCTCCTCAATAACTAAATAGTATATTTATTAATTAACACTAATGCTATTGATTAACATGATTAATTAACTTTAATAATATTAATTAGTATTACTAGGATTAATTATCACTAATAATGAAGAGAGAAAATGGGGATAAGAAGGTGGGAAGGTGGAATGACTTATTCTTGGTTTTAATCCCATTTTTGAGGATAACCTCGTTCTCCTTAACCTCCTTATTCTCGTCAATTTTAACCTTATCAAACAAAGAACGAGGTTGAGATGGAGATATCCCTGTCTTATTCCCGAACCAAACGGGCCTTGAGTATTTAGTTAAATACTTGGACAAGTTGGCACTTTGACTCAGATACTGTTTTGCGAGATGGATGCTCTGACTGAAAGCCCCATCAAAGTTCACCCTCGAGTGAATCTGATTCGTGCAGTCTCCGTTTTACCGATGATGCCGATCGAATTCAACTGTAAGCACATCGAGAGATACTTATTACCCGTGTAATAGTGTAAGTTTATTACCCATCATATCTATGGTCACATATGTAACGTATAGATCTCATTTTTTATCCGTTTTGCATATATTTCTAATAATATTTTTAATATTATAAGATGACAAATAACTATTTAATGATGAAAAATAACTATCTAAGGGTGACAAATAACTATATAAAGGTGACAAATAATTAATTTCTATCAATTTTTACGCATTCTCGAGGTGACGAATGAGACTTCCAATACTATTCAAGAGTGGCAAATAACTATTTAAAGATGGAAATATCTATTTAAGGGTGACAAATAATTATGTAAAGATGACAAATAGTTAACTCTTGTCAATTTTTACGTATTTTCAAGATGACGAATGAGACTTCCAATACTATTTAATGATGAAAAATAGCCATCTAAGGATGACAAATAAATACATAAGGGTGACAAATAACTATCTCTTGTCAATTTTTACGCATTCTCGAGTCGACGAATGAGACTTTCGATACTATTTAAGGATGATAAGTAACTATCCAAGGGTGAAAAATAACTATCTAACGGTGACAAATACACGAATAAGGGTGACAAATAGATAGAATCATACGTAAATATTTAAGAAGTATTTAAAAATTTTAATGGGTGAGACCCACGTGTCAATGACATGCACGAATAGTGCATTAGACGAGTAACTTTTCTATCAGTGCAGGAGGATAGTTAACATTTCTAGTGAACATCTAGCTCTCACGTCCCTGTCTTGCATCATAAGTTTCTAATTTGTTGACCCTGCTTAGCTATGATAAGTCCTAGATGTGCCGTAAATAAACATAAAATTTGATAAATAGAAGAGAAGATTATAAAAAAATGGCTAAGAAAACTTTCAGAATATCTAATATGGACACTCTAATTTCAAAATATCTAAAAAAACCCCTTCTAAGATTCATGTCCATAAAAGTGAAAAGTCTTAATTTATTATGTACTATCAAAAATGTCCCAAATTGTTTCGCAAATGACTTGCCTTTATCCAACCCCACACGATTTGACTTGTGTACCCCTTATTCACAATATCTGAAAGGGAATGCTATTTTAATTTAATTACAGAAAATATATTATTATTAAAAAAATTGGCAAAGGTTATTCCTTTAAATTAAAAGATGTATAATTATTAAGAGGATACTAATATATAAAAAATAATGATAAATAATATCAATTTAAATTTTTATTTCTAAGAACACAGAGAACCAACATAATCAAACTTGTTCCAGTAGTCCAAGTTTGTAACTGTTACTACTCATGACTTCATTGAACCACACACTGTATAATTCTCTATATGATATTAGAAGATTTTCATTACTAAATCTCGTGATCTAATTAATACTCTTTTTTATTTTAGGAAGATTCTATTCATTAAAATCAAAAGATGTGTGTGAAACTTTTGTGCCTTCCAAAAATAAAAATGGAAATTCTGAGTGCATTAGAGCTGCACTGAAGGCTCTAAGAGTTTCCTAAGGATGCCCAAATGTCAAAGGAGCCCTGCTTTTACATCCCAAAAAATCAAATTACAGTCATTTTAGGGAAGGTAGAATTGTCTTTCAAGCTTACTGACACCTCGGTTTCTTCTTTGTTTGACATAAAATGACGAAAAAATTTGAGTACTAATGTTGCTTATATTAACTCAAAATATTAACATTAATCTAGAGTTTGGACCACTATTTTACTCATGAATACTTTAATTCATCTTAAAAACAACCATCAAGTGAAATCTTTTTTTCTTTTCTTTTTGGTCATGCCCATCAGGTAAAATCATGGATTTTCTTTTTTAAAAATTTAAAAATTTTAATGAGCCTTTGACTAAATATATATTTCAAGTCCATGCAGCTGTAAGTGAATTGAACTCGATTAGTGGCCTTTGTTACCGGGACACAACTCCCACTAATTACATGAGATTATGTTCTAAAATTAGACCAAAAGGAGATTCTATGCCAAATTAAACGGAATTAGGTGTATGAGATTTTTTCATTTTATAATTTTTCAGAGTCACGATGTGCACGTAGGATCCAAAGACTTTTATCCAAAACGCTTCTCCTTTTAGAGGTTTTGTTTAGTTCGCCGCAAAAAAAGATATAAATATCGAAGAATATCGCATTTCATATGTATCGCGTAAATCCAGCATTGTACAACATTTTACGATTCTTTACATCAAAGCAAACATCTGTATGTGAATATTTGTTGATGCAAGAATCTCGTCTGTAAATAAATTATAACCATTATGAGTGTTAACATCAAAAATTAAATAAAAAATCTTATATAAAAATTATTATTAGAGTTGAATTTATAAAAATTTATTCTTAAAAATATATTAGAAGTCGTATCAATGAATCAATTCAAATAGTATATAAATATCATTTATATAAATATAAATTTTTATAAATTTTTATTTAAAAGAAGTGATGTGATTACAAATAAATATGATATTTTTACATAATTCTGATTTATATAATAGTACATCTGTTAATATATTTATAAAAATAATGTTTATAAATATTTATTTAACAATAATTTTCATAAGAAAACCTAATTAAATTCTACAACTCCCATCATTTCAGAAAATTTTCTCCATCACAGAACATACCTTATCCAACCCCAAGCAAGAGTACTCACCATGGTGTGGTCTCCTTTTCCCCGGAACCTCCGCTTCCCGCGACCCCTCTTCTGTTCCCAGGAGAGCACGGGCAGCCATGGCTTCCACCGGTTCCTTCCTCGCCCCGAACAGCTTCGCTGGGACATGGGCCGCCGGGAAGAGGAACCGGGCTCGGAGACCGTGCCCAGTGATAATGGCTCAGCAGCAGCTGGAGCAGGAGCAAACGAGCATCCCTGGGACGCAGCAGCAGCAGCAGCAGCAGCAGCCGCCGGCGCCGAGTCCGGGGGCGCAGCAGCTGCCCCCGCAGCCGATGGCGAAGAGCAAGAACATGAGTAGGGAGTACGGGGGGCAGTGGCTGAGCAGCGTCACCCGCCACGTGAGGATCTACGCCGCCTACATCGACCCCGTCACCCACGCCTTCGACCAGACCCAGATGGACAAGCTCACCCTCATCCTCGATCCCACCAACGAGTTCGTCTGGACCAACGACACCTGCCAGAAGGTCTACGCCTACTTCCAGGAGCTCGTCGACCACTACGAGGTGAGGACAACTTACTGCGAACAATACCGTTTCCCCCCTTCCCCTTTAGCAGCAAGCCATCCCCTGTTCCTTGCGTCTCATGATGCCTGCCTCCCTTCCTAGCTAGATCACTGGAAGAGGAGGAAACCATGCATATCTAGAGACATATCACCAATCCACATTTTGTTGGCAAACCCATGTCATGATGTCGATGATGGTGGGGGAAAAGAACTCAGAAATGAAAGATAATGCCAATAACGTGTGAATGCCAAATCAGAAGCTCATTTGAAACAAATTGATACAGCAGGTGGTAGGTCATCACTAACACTAACAGGAAGTAGCTCACTGGTTTCATTGTAAACATCTAACAGCATGCATAAGAAGACTGCGCCTGAAATGCCCAGCAAACCCAGTTCATGATGATGTGAGCAGGAACCTCAATAATGAAGCTCATTAGCTAAGGGCATTAGTTACAGAGACTTGTTACCGACTCCAAATCCACTCGATCTAATTAAAGAAATAAGAACGGAGACCACCATCAAACTGATTTCATTCTCTACATAGAAAGCATTTGATGAGAATGCAGTTGGAGCAAGAAAGAAGAGAGACAGTCACCACTCAAGTTTGGTTTCTCACTCAAGGTTATGTATTCCTGTTCTAGTGCGACTAATCATCTGGATTTTCTTTGCATGTTAAGGGAGCTCCGCTGACAGAGTACACGCTCCGGCTGATCGGTTCAGACCTGGAGCACTACATACGCAAGCTGCTATACGATGGAGAGATCAAGTATAACATGAATGCCAGGGTCCTCAACTTCAGCATGGGCAAGCCCCGTGTAGTGTTCAACAACAACCAGCCACAGAACCTCCCATGAACCGTGCACATACTAATCTATTCAAATAGATCATATTATATATGTGTAAAGTTATTCCGTACAGCTTCCCTCGGGATCAGATGCAGCAGGCCCATGTGATGCGAGATCAATTTCTTCTTATGTCCTTGGTGCTTCAGTTACAGAAGCGATGAAATAGACGTTAAGAGTATCATATTATCACAGAGTGGAAGAGTTTAGCTCATCACACCAGGACGGTGCCCCCATGAAATGCAAAATCTACGCGTAAGAAAGATTGAAATCAGAAGGAAGTTAGTATATGTATATATAATGCTAGCACTTCATTTGGTAGCAAAAACTCCAAGAGGTCAACATTTAGCTACAATTGTTCATGTGAGCGTCTTGCCGTGGTTTTAGTTTTTCATAGCACAAATCTGTGTTGGGTAACTTGAGTTTCGGCAAATATGTTGGGAAATGACGCCGAAATGCACCTGTATAAGGTTCACATATGCTAGTCTTTAAACCAAAAAATTTAAAACGATGGAGAAGTGTCTTCAGTGAGTGTGCACTGCTTGAAGAGTCTCACGTACGGACGAGTTTTAAGACTGGAACTCGTTGCAATGTCACAGGAATCTTTGAAGTTTAATCACACTTTTTATCTTTCAGAGATATATGTTTCAGAGAATTAATCAATTGCATATTTTCATGACGTAATTAATTAATGCTGGCTTCTATAGTAAAATTAATCACGTCTCACTCACATATAGATTCAAGCTCATAACACAGACAGTAACTCTTGAGTTCATCATTTATTCTAGTCCCAAACTCAACTTCCCATATATAGTGAGATGAAAGATATGTCTAGCTAGTGAGTACCGCACACACTTGTCAATCTCCGATATGAAAGCAATGGCAAAGTTTTCTCTTTCTTCTAGAAAATTTCCTTGTCACAGGTTTAAAACCTATATCGACCTTTAATCTATTGGAACCATTATACATTGTTTTTCCTTTTTGATGTACTATTGAGTTTTAAATATATCTCATAGGTATATATACGAAGACATAATGCTGGATTTTGTGACCTTGGAGTCATTCTCTCTGGAACAAATGTCTATAAAACTGAAGTATATCTCATAGGTATATATACGAAGACATAATGCTGGATTTTGTGACCTAGCTTGGAGTCATTCTCTCTGGAACAAATGTCTATAAAACTGAAGTATATCTCATAGGTATACGAAGACGTAATGCTGGATTTTGTGACCTTGGAGTCATTCTCTTTGGAACAAATGTCTATAAAACTGAAGTTTATGATCATTGAGGCGCTCTCTCTCTCTAGTGGACTGGGCTATGCCTTGATTAGGTAGCACAATCTCCCCATCTCCAAAAGAAGATTGGGGATCGTATAGTTCAGAGGTTACACATACTAGTTGTAGCGGTTGAGAATTGATTGTCAAAATTACAAATCACACCTCTAAATATTTATTTAACTGGGAGGAAAATAGCATTCGCCGGAGAATGACTTGCATCCACAAATAAAGGGTCAGAAGGAGTCTTGAGAATTATCCCAAGAGATAACTCGAGGAGAGTGGGAGAGAGAGAGAGACCGGAGTGAGAGAGTGAGGGCTCGAGAGGATTAAGTCGCATACCTTCTTGGCCGTTGGGCCATGGCTCTATTTATACCTTTGTCGTGGAGTTAACCATTAGGTTGTCATAGCCGAAGGAGACATGAGCCGCCTAGCTCGCGTGCCTAATTAGGCAGAGAGGCGTGGGTGTTGACTCGCCCTCTCTTGGTCGGAGGAGCAGCTCCGCCATCAATGCAGCAGGGCTCACCGACCATTAATGCGATAGGAATCGCCAGAGGGGGCGTGAGATTGCTCTGTCAGATAGAGCAGTGTGAGCGGCGTCCTCCCTTCCAGTCGGTGGATTGGTGCGTCTCCCGTCATTAATATGCTACTAAGGAAATGCGTCGTGACCGCGGATGGGGGAGGAGCACGCATATATGACGTCTGTGTCAGGGTTGCGTTAGAGCAAGAAGTGTGTTGGACTGGTGCGCAGGGTAGTGGGCCCAGAGGGCTGGGCCTCTATGGTGGGACATCCAGACGGACCCAAATTGGCCTGGCGACTAGTCTTATAGTATTCATTTGCCTAATGAAATGGAGGAAGAAATGGAAGATGGATGGAGGAGGGACTTGGGTGGGGGGAGTGCATAGAGAGGAGGGCAAAGAGTACTGTCAGAGGTAAGAAAGAAGAAAGAGGGGTTTAATTCATTGGAGGAAAGAGGATGATGGAGAGGGAGGATGTGACGATCGAGCTTCCCAGGGGCTGTTGTGTTGTGGAGTGATTGGGTGTCATGCATGGAAGGGCATATTATTGGCATGCACGGTCCCCTCTCTAGCGTTGATCATGGATTAGTTGGTCTATTTCTGTCGCTCAATCCATTCCTAACATTTGACAACTTTCACATGTTTTTTCCTTCTTTTATTCACTCTTCTTTCGTCCTTTCTTCTTGAAAGAAGTTATATATATAGATAGATATATATACACGCTCCTAACATTTGACAACCTTCACATGTTTTTTCCTTCTTTTATTCACTCTTCTTTCGTCCTTTCTTCCCGAAAGAGGTTAGAAAATAATTTACTGTGTCTTTGAAGTTATCTATTAGATTACATCTCTTTGCTATCAATGTGAGGAGGGTAAATCCGACTCAACCCATGTCAGGTCCAGCTACAACAAAGTCCAATTCGACTCACGGTCCACAACGTGCCTAACAGGCCACTACCAGTCGCGGCCCGTTACGAACGCCCCAAGAAGAACGGACCTCGGATGTGCCAGCATGCGGGGCCTTGGCCCAGACGCAATGACCGCCGGATGACTCTCCGACGACTGACTGTTGCCCCCCACAACAGGCGAGCACGTCTCACGAGCGCCGTAAGACTCACCTGGGGATCGGCCAACTCTAGGGTAACCGCTCCTCAACGGGAAACTCTCGCCACGATCGTGGGGAATGTTACTTCACGACTTGCGCCCTTCCCAGCTAAGGGATTGGCCTTCGACACCAGGATAACCCCCTATAAAAGGGACCTTGACAGAGAATAGAAGGACACGGTGAATCTCACCAACAAACGCCTACAAAGAAGCAAGCCAGAGAGCTACTCACCCTGCTACGAGAGAGGGGCTGTTCATTCCCTGAGAGAGAATCCCTCCCGTACGACCTTATCACCCAGCGAGCACTCTCCGGATGACCACTGGGGGCGGCGAGCACTCGTCCGGAGGGTCTACACTTCTCTCCGATCCTCTACTTTGACCTCAATTCTCCTCTATCTCTCTTACTCTTCTCTGTTCTTCACTTGAACTGTTGCTGACTTAAGCATCGATGGGTTGTCCCATGGGATAGCGCCCGGGACTCCTCCTGACGCCTTCCTCTCCAGTGTTTGCAGGCTTCCATGAGTGCCAGATGATCCTCCCCGATAAACAAATAGAAAAGTGTGATACGAGAGCTAAAGACGAATTTTATGCCTCTACACAATGTATATCTAATTAGAAGCAATTAAATGGGACGCAGTCTATAGCGTTTTAGTCATACAAAATTGTTTCTAAAAAAGTCAGTTCTGGGCTTTTATTTGTCAAGATCTTTCTAATTTTTTCTTCGAAGTACTTAGATTGTGTCTGTTGGAAGTGCTTTTTGACGTATAACACTAAGTAATTATATGTTTGTCCAAGGAATGTTGTTAGATCAATTGAAGACATGGCTACTAGATGATTTGTAATATTCACAAAATGCTGGAGGCAGCTAATTAATGATGTTTCTTAGAGTTGACAATCAATTTTATTTCTTTGAACTTGGCTCTAATTAGAAATCAGCTTATAGCATATCGAATGACTCATCTATATGCATGGTTGTAGCCAATTTGTAGATATTTAAGAACTAGGATAAACTTATTAATTAGAACATTATAAGATATATGCATATAGATCACATGTGCAGTGGTTAAGTTGTCAATTAATTGTTTAGAGATCTGTATGGTCCCAAAGCGCCGGACCATGAGTCTGTATGTGCGTGTACATGTACAAGCACAAATGCATGTTAACTTTGTGTGCACGTGCAGATATGTATTCAAGTATGTGTGTATATATGTATATATGTGCGTTATATCCACACATAACTATGTATTTACGTACACATACATACTCATTCGGCTGTGTATATATGTATATAAGTTGAGCTCAAACTTGTAGGAATAGATGTTGTTGGATAAATTTCCTCAAGAAAAACTCACACACGTCACCTTTGCCATTTGTCAGCAGGACCAACACCCGATACCTCAAATCTCTGTCCCCTCCAACATCCAACGCCCATCACATGAATCCGACCGACGTGGCCGCACACCATCCGTTGCCCTGGAGATGTCCCTCGTCACAACATATCGTACGACCATCACAATAAAAGGGGAAACAAACAGAGAAATATAAGAGAGATTAAACAAATTATAAGTGCACCACCAAAATAAACCAAAATGTGGGGGAAATTTGCTGCCCTCACATGCAGTGGAAAACCACGTCCATCCAATTATCCAAACGGAGAGGGAAAAACATTGGACTTTTACACGTACATCCTTATAGGAATTCGAATTATTTAGTCTATATAGAAATATATATATATATATATATATATATATATATATATATATATATATATATATATATATTAACATGTGTCTCCTCTTCACAGGGCAGTTATGTGTCTTCCTCCTAAACTACGTTCTTTTGTCTGTCATTAGCCTAAATATAAGGAAAGGTTAGATTGATTGATTTGATTGTTTATTCTTTGCAATAGAATAGAAAAATGAAAAGAGGTTCTTTTAAACCTTCTTTGATGTTAGAACACGGTTACCGTGTTCGATCCTTTGGGGTCGAACACGGTAATCGACCCCGGGTAAAGACAGTTGTGTGAGAGGAAGGTGGGCTCTTCTCTCACTTCGGTTAGCGCATGTCCCGACCAAGCCCCGACAATTTAATTGTCAAAGCGGGCCTTACAGTACCTATTAGATTCACCTCGATCCAATAAATACTTATATAAGAAGATCGGTCACCTATGGTCTACCTTATGCCCTATACAGGGACATTCTTATATATGGGTACGTGCTCTTTTGCGAGTGCCTTTTACTGCATTCGGTTCGAACGGTGAGAGGAGATTTTGAGATTCTAAGGATTAAAATCTCTACCAATATAAGAAGTACGTCTAATTACATGCAATCAAATGTCTCGACTTATGTGATTAAATGAAATTTTCAATCAGGAGATATATATAATGTCTCGACTTATGTGATTAAATGAAATTTTCAATCAGGAGATATATATATATATATATATATATATATATATATATATATATATATAGAGAGAGAGAGAGAGAGAGAGAGAGAGAGAGAGAGAGAGAGAGAGAGAGATGAAAAATCTTAAAAAATTGATGAAAAAGAGTTTATAGCAAATTTCTAAGAGGTTATTTACTCTTTATATTTTAACCTCTCTCATCTCACATAAAAATACTAAAAGGAAGCGTAAGTTGATAATTCCCTCGTCCCCACCCCTCCACTGCATCAAAATACGTTAACTAAATTTGTTTGAAACCTAAAATCCCTCTCATGTCAGGACATCTCTGTCAACTGTACTTCATGAGCTTTTTCCAAAATTTTCGTCCACATGATCCTGTCCAAACGACCCCTTAGACCACGGTGAATTGAGTAGATGCGATAAGAGCAGCCCTTCCGAGCATATAGCAGGACAATTACACTAATTCTGGTGTCACTCCTAAATGCATTGTCACGAAATTGGCCATACGTGCAAATAACTTTCAGATACTGATAACTTGCAATTTTGTGAAATTTTGATTTCCTGACATCTCTACATCTTTTTGGGCCCTCCGCTCTCCACAAGTTAGAAGCAAACAAGTACCCCTCTTGCTTTCAAGTCAATTAAGTATCATAAATCACCACTGTACCCTAGCAGTGAAACTAGAGACCGTCCTTGAACTTCCCGGGGCCCATCTCTTCTTGCCTTCACGACCGTCCATTGCCAAGCCACGTAGTGATTATCTGGTACGTGGAGGCCGGAGATTGGCTGGCCTGTTCTGGCCTCAAGAGGCACATCCTTTGGGGAGCGCCAAAGCTTTGTCTTATAAATCGTGTGGGTGGAGATAGAGAGAGAGAAGGCAGCGCCAACCAGAGAGCAGAGCAGAGAAGCCGGCATTTCGTCGAACAATTACCCGCAGAGCTCGCTCTCTGTGTAGGAAGCTCCACCCGAGTCGAAGGAGATGGCGTCGGCATCGTTCCTCAAGTCTTCCCCCGTCCTCGAAAAGTCCGACTGGGTGAAGGGACAGGCCCTCCGCAGCCCTTCGGCCGCCTCGGTCGCCGTCCGCTCCTACCCCGCCTCTTCCCTCACCGTCCGTGCCGCCTCCTCCTATGCCGACGAGCTCGTCAAGACCGCGGTATGCCCTCAAAGACCTCAGAACTCTGCTTCTTCCTCTCTCAATCTCTGTTCAGATGAATTGTGCCTTTGTCATGTGCTGACCGGTGTTGGGTTCGGCGGTGTTGCTGCAGAAAACCATCGCGTCACCCGGCCGCGGCATACTGGCCATGGACGAGTCCAACGCCACGTGCGGGAAGAGGCTGGCCTCCATCGGGCTGGAAAACACCGAGGCCAACCGCCAGGCCTACCGCACCCTCCTGGTCTCCGCCCCGGGCCTCGGCAACTACGTTTCTGGCGCCATCCTCTTCGAAGAGACCCTGTATCAGTCCACCACCGACGGGGAGAAGATGGTCGACGTCCTCGTGAAGCAGAACATCGTGCCTGGAATCAAGGTTGACAAGGTAAACAGGATGCCAACTTCTCTCCCACTCTTTATCTCTAATCGGCAACACTTCGAGCAGGTTGTAAGCTCTGTGATTATGCTTGACAGGGTCTGGTGCCCCTCGTCGGCTCCAACGACGAGTCGTGGTGCCAGGGTCTCGACGGCCTCGCATCCCGCTCCGCCGCGTACTACCAGCAGGGCGCTCGCTTCGCCAAATGGTTAGAGACGCCCATCAGAATCCCTCCCTAAGAGCACCTCTCTTCCCCTTCCTCTTAACTTTCTTTCTTCCCCTGCTTTGATCGAGCAGGCGCACAGTAGTGAGCATCCCTAACGGCCCATCGGCGCTTGCGGTGAAGGAAGCCGCCTGGGGTCTCGCCCGCTATGCCGCCATCTCACAGGTGAGTTCCTCACCATTAACAGCAGAACTGCTTCGATTCACATAACAGCATCAGGGTGTGAATGCCTTGCGGGTGTTGGTTCTTCCTGTTGCCAGGACAATGGGCTGGTCCCCATCGTGGAGCCGGAGATCCTGCTCGACGGTCACCACGGCATCGACAGGACCTTCGAGGTCTCCCAGAAGGTCTGGGCCGAGGTCTTCTTCTACCTGGCCGAGAACAACGTCATGTTCGAGGGCATCTTGCTCAAGCCCAGCATGGTCACCCCCGGCGCCGAGTGCAAGGAAAAGGCCACCCCGGAGCAGGTCGCCTCGTACACCCTCAAGCTCCTCCACCGCAGGATCCCGCCTGCTGTTCCTGGCATCATGGTAAGTGCCCCATCCCCCCCAAAGACCCGCCACCAGAGTAACCGATGCTACGACCACCAACCCTGCCTTGCTCACAACATGCACGTTCCCGTGCCTCTGAACAGTTCCTCTCCGGCGGGCAATCCGAGGTGGAGGCCACCCTGAACCTGAACGCCATGAACCAGGGCCCCAACCCGTGGCACGTCTCCTTCTCCTACGCCCGGGCGCTGCAGAACACCTGCCTGAAGACATGGGGCGGCCGGCCAGAGAACGTGAAGGCGGCGCAGGACACGCTGTTGGTGCGGGCCAAGGCCAACTCCCTGGCGCAGCTCGGCAAGTACACGGGCGAGGGCGAGTCGGAGGACTCCAAGCAGGGCATGTACGTGAAGAACTACAGCTACTAAGCTAAAGCCCACGGCGGCGCCTGCCTCTCTCTCGCTATCGTCTCCTACGGAAGAAAGACTTAAAGGAAGCCGTGTCGCACTCCATCATCCTCCCTGTGCTTATCAATAATATAGGCATGGAAGACTATTTTTGTTAAATCTGGTGTACTTTGTTGATGTGCGTGTATGTTTCAGTGACATTCTAGACTATCCTTTTGTGGATTATTATCTGTTATGTAGGGGGGATTAAATGGCCATACCCATTAGATGGGCATGTATGACCAGATGGTTTGGCTATTATTTAATGAGATTAGGTTGATGCTTTACTCTCTCTTTAACTTTCAACTAAGCGAGTACAATCTCAATTTTCTTAGTCGGATGAAGAAGACATTGACACGAAGCACATTTTGATCATTCTTATCTGGGTAGGGCTATAAATGGATCAGGTTAATCCCCAATGCAATTTGACCCTGAATCGCAAAATTTGATTTAATCCACAAATTTAGGGTCGTGCCTGACACAACTCGAATGCACTACTTAGACCGAGTGATAGATGAGCCTAAATAAAAACACAATTCAATCTGATTTGACATACATCTTGATATGAATTGAGCTAGATTTCATGTTTGTAAACAAAATTAAATTCTCAATTAGGGGTGCCACTGGGTCACTAAGATTTGAAGACCTGATCCGGATTCCAAATCTTTTGCGGGCTATGCTCAACGTTTGACTCGAAATAGGATGACTTTTGCAGATGCATGGCAAAGCCATATATGATCCGAAATTATTGGTTTCGGATTGGAGTTCGGAGCACCATAGGAAGCCCCATTTCAGGGCGGCCTTCCCCCCACTGTGTGTGTGTGCGTGCGTGTGCGCGCGCGCACCCCCACCCGCTAGGTCCCTTAGGTGGAGGTGTCAACCCCACCATGGGGTGGGGGTGCTGGTGCCAGTCTACTCTCTCCCCTCCAAGTGTTCATCTTCTAACTTCAGTAGCATTTGCTTCACAAAGTAGGGAGAGATTTGAAGCTTCATTTCCCACCCGATCAAAAAGGAAGGTTAGAAGAATATGTTCTTTTAGTTATTGAAAATTATCTATATATCTTCAATTTTTTTAAATGACTCTTATATTAATATCTTTATGATACTTATCTTAATATCTTTCAAATCTCTTAACCCCACTTGTCATGTCCCTGAGATTACATCTCGTGTTAACAATGATAACTCACTACCCCAGTTTGTTTTGGGGATAGAGAGAGTGAGAGAGAGAGAGAGAGACCCGAGGTGGTGGGCAGAGACGGTGGCGGTGGTAGGAGGCGTGAAGGTCGTCGGAGGGGCAAAGAGAGTGTGAGACACAGAGGGGAGAGGGAGACGGAGAGTCCAGAGGATGTGACAGGGGGCAGTGGTGGTGGCGGTAGCCGCGAAGGTCGTCAAGGGGGGAAGAGAGAGAGAGAGAGAGATTATCTTGGTGAGGTTGATGGCACTAGGAAGGGCGGGCTCGACCACAGTGCAATTGGAGGTGCCAGCGACGAACCCACTAAGCAAACCGCTCGTCCCCCGCACTCTGACCTCCCGGCGCCGTATGCCTACACCCCATGAAAAGCAGAAACCATGCCCCAAAACCATCGCCAGGTCCATCGAGGGGCTCGTGACCTTGTTCGGTTCGTGAGCGATCGTTGGCCATTGGGATGCCCTCGACATCTACAACGGGTTGTTCGGCGGGTTTGCGTCACTGTTGATAACCCCCGACAATATATATATATATATATATATATGATTACAAGAATCACAAGTACAATGTTAAGGACGTACCTTGTCTGCATAAAGCGAAAACAAAAGCAGAAACGGAACGGAAGCAGAAGCTGAAGTCGAAGCAAAAGCAAGGACGCACAATGAACTTTGGCGAAGTCGACATGCTCGAGCAGAGTTGGGGGGTAAGCTATGTGAGTCTACTTGTTGGTCCACCCTCTAAATCTATAGGACTACGGTGATGGTTTTCTAGAGTCGTTGTTGAGCCCGTCTCTGGAATACATAATTTCGTGGCCTCTACGTGGAGCATAACTACATAGTTGTCACGTGATTGTCGTCCTTGTTGTTCGGCAATCAGAGTGAGATGAATAGGTGGATCGTTGATTCAGGGGCAACAAGGCACATCACAAGGGATCGAGCGGGATTTGTAAATTATGTCATATCTTGGCTGGGATGCATAGAGTTTTCATGGGCAATATGAGCAGCGAGCAAGTCCTAAGAGTTGATTCATATTAATTCCACTTTAGGAATGAACTCGCTCTAATGGTTCTAAGGCTCGTGGAGCCTTACCAAAAGATTTTCAACATGCTTTACCCGTCATACATGGCTCATACATCAACAAGTTTACCTTAGAAAGTGAGCCTAAAAGGTCTTCCCTAGTTAATCAGGTTATTCTATCTTGTCTTATGTGACTTAGACGAGCATGCCATATAGTAGAATCTGGATATCTAGAATTCAACACACATGTTGAAATGGAAGAAAAATAAGAGGTGACATTCTCAATAATATTCAATTTAAAGAAATCATCATTCATATAATCATAATTTTTCTATTTATACCGATAAATAATATTATCTAAAATAATATTTACATTACTACTAGCAGTTGTCATCACCACTAGCTACGTCATGGTGGAGTCATGGGCCGCTGCGCTGTGTGGGGGCCTTGGCGGAGTGGGGTGCTGATCGGGCTGAACATGGTGGCCCTACGACTGAGGTATGACAACCCCCTGGAGGCAGCATAGCTGCATGGGGAGGGAGATCACGAAGGGATAGGCCGTCCCCATCTCCGGCCACCCCATGCCCGGCCCCCTCGACCATCCCTGCAAGACCCCTGCACTTCCCCTTGCTCTCTGGCCACTGCTTGCCCACCTCGGCCACCTCTGCTGTAATGCCCGACAATTTATAACATTTTATTTAATAAATAAAAATTTTTGCATGCTTAAAAGGGTTGAAATTATTGGTTTATTATATTTATTTGTGTCATGAAAATAAATTAAGAGAATTTTTAAAGGTTAGAAGAAAGTAAAGAGAAAAAAAAATAATAAGCAAAATTTTAAAAAAAATATTTGAGAGTTAATGTGTTTAGATTAGAAGAAGAAAAGAATTAAAAAAAAGGTCAAAAACGCAAAAAAAAATAAGAGGTTGAAAACGAAAAAAAATAAAGTTTTTTTAAAAAAAAATTGGGTGGGGGTGGCCCCACGGGGCCGCCCGCGTGCGCGCTCACGCGAGCGGGCGCGGCCTCGCCACCCCCCTCTTTCAGCCGCAATTGCGGCCGGATATTTTAAAAAAAAATTTTTTTGTTTTTTTTGTTAAAGTTCTATTAACCTAATCTATCTTCCTTCTTTAGTCAAAAATAACACATGATATATATAAAAGAAAAGGAAAAAATATAGATTGGTCAAAGGAAGTTAGGTGGATTAGTAGGTGGAGTTTGAATGTCAAATGTAAATTAAATAATAGTAATATAATTAGTTAAATCTCCACCCTTAATTTAAATGAAGGGTTAAGATGGATTAGGCCAAAACTACTATAAATAGAGAGGTAAGGGGCTTCATTTGCATCCTTTAGAAGCTGGGTACGTGAGGTGATGAGGAGAAGATCCAGAGCCTATTAGGGAGGTGTTAAAGCATCATTAAGGTAAGTGATTAGTATTTTATCCCATTGATTAGCATGGATTAGCATATTTAGATTGGATTAAGGTGTGTAATTAACATCTATATAGGTAGTTAAGTACATAAATCGTTATTTATGATCTGTGATCATATCTTAGTCGTATTAGTATTACATCATTAATATTAAAGCATATAATTAGGGATAAATCAAGTGATTAAGGTCTTATAATTAGAAACGATGTAAGATAAACTTAGAAAGTTTTCAGAATCATGAAATATGATGTTCTAAACTTTCTGTAAAAACTTTCATGTATGATTTAAATTATTATTACGTTTATGAATATTTTAATATTATCCTTAATGTGTTCAATTATACTAAAATATTAAGGGGATGATATTAAATCACCTAAAATTTGAAGAATGCATCTTATTGTGAATGCCATCTATAGAAAAAAATTTCATAATTTCTGGATCACGAATTTTATTTTAATGAATTTTCATACATAAAAAAATATATAAATAATTATATAGAAATTACAGAAATTAGAGTTCATGTTCAAACAAATCTTATAATTTCACAAAAAGTTTTTTACATTGAGTTTGTTGTATTCTGAAAATATCAGTAGTTATAGATGTCTGTAAATGATATTACATATTTATTGATACTTTATTAGGAGTATAAAATTATGGGATAAATAGAAATACGATATGAAAATTCTTGAAACTTTACCTGAAGGTTAAAATGCATGTTAGAACTAAGTGATGAAATTTTCACTTTATTCTGATAACAGAATCTTTACTAATATAATTACCCATGTTTAAATAAATGATTAGAAAATTGAATAAATATTAATACTCTGTGAAAAATTTTGAGAATATTACAGAATTGATATAGAGTACTTTTAAGTTAGTTTTCAGTATATTTTGGTCATTGAAATTGTTCTGGATGAATTTTATCTATTTAAAAGCTATTATTGTAAATTATTATAAATTTTAGAAACTGATATAAAATTTTATAAAATAGACTTACTGAATGAAAAATGATGAAAATTTTTATTTATGACAATTCTGTCTGAAACAACATTCTGTAAATTTTTAGAAATTATCTGATCATTTTGGATATATTTAGTTAATTTATTACTCATTATATATTTTTATTACTTAGTGTGAAAAATAGTAATACAGTGTGAAAAATATTAATGTAGTGGGAAAAATAATAAAAAGTTTGAAAATTGATATTTCTGTTATGGATGATAGTTTGACGAATTATGGTGATTTTTAGAGTGTTGTGAGTAAATTTAGATAATTTTCCATGTATAGAAAAATTTATACAATTTTGGAAAAATTCAAATTACTGCATGAAAATTTGTGAAAAATTTTATGTGTAATGTTACATATAAATATCATATGCAGAAAAATTTAAGTGATTTTCTGAACATGGTAGCTAAATTTAGTAAATTTTTGATACATGTTGATATACAAGTAATTCTGTAAAATTATAAATTCAGTCTGAAAAATTATGAAACTTTTATGTTTGTATTCTTTCTGTAAATATATTGATTCCCTGAAATTTCAAGGCATTCTGATACATGTAAACAGATATAGTAAATTTTGATATATAGATATGTCATTATATTTGAATAACTTGAAATTTTTAAAAAAAAAGAAAAATAATTTTCAGTATTGGTGTATTATTATTCACCGCATGAATTATTGAGTGGCATGTGTCCATTTCATATAAGTCATATTTATATTTTTACCGTACCGTTAGTAATGCCAAATGGACACTGCCATCATAGGGGGAGACTGGAACCAAACTGTAGAAATGCCCCTATAGAGAGGTTCACACTGTACTAGCCCCGAGGGTAACGGGGAATGAAATCCTGGAGGTGGACAAGTACCACTGGTTAAGGTGGAGAGGACTTCTCCCGGTTCTGCGCAGTAACCAAGACTCATCACTACTTACCTAGGTGATCGAGTACCGACTGACTGTCCTTCTAGTGGTGGTTTGGGCACTGTGTCTGGCTATTTATACCACTGTTATTGTTTATTGAACTGAAATTGAACAACGGATACTGCCTACTGATTTTTTTTCAATAAGCACCAGCCATCAAAGTCAGGAGCCAGTCAAGTGCACCATCCCCCAGAAGGGGACAATGTTCTCACTTCCCCAGACTTACTCTGTGGTTAAGAAATTTTATTGATTTTTGAAAGAATACATTTTCAAGGGGGCATACCCCTGTCTATCTCTATAACAGCCATGAAGAAGGAAAAAGCTACTAACTCAAAACAAAACTAATTACAATTCCGAATTGTAGGGAGCCCCGCTTTATCCACCCTCAAGGCGCCCCTGGCCAGCCTAGGAAGCTCACTGATTCGAGAAAAAATAGTATTGTTGTGATTGGCACAGGCATGGGAGGCCAATGCATCAGCTACTTGGTTGCCCTCCCTAAAAATATGCTGCACAGAACAACCACATTTGGTTATAAGATCTAGAGTTTCCTTCCACCATGGAAGGATATTCCAACTTGGGACCACCCCTTTCCGGATTGCTTCGACAAGTACTGTACAATCACTGAAAATAACATCCACATGAAGACCACTAAACAAAGCTATTGATAATCCATCATGAATGGCCCTTGCCTCTGCTAGAAGACTGTGCCCATGGCCATAGTGAAATGCAAATCCTGCTAAAAAGTTGCCAGCTGGGTCGCGGAAACATCCTCCTCCACCACTCATTCCCGGATTGCCCTTTGAAGCCCCATCAACATTCAAGGTAATCCTAGACGATGACAGTTTACACCGCACAACAATTGGCCATTTCTGTACACACCTTGGATAAAATTGGAATTGAGCCAAAGTGTTCCTTTGCAATGTAGATATGGTTGCAGGGAAAGAGATTTTATTCAGAGAGAAGGTAATAGCTTCACTGATTTTCCATTTGATAACTCTCACAGCTGGACTGATATTGTCAAATCTAACGGAGCATCTAGCTTTCCATATCTCCCACATCAATAGAACTACAGCATACATTCCCACAAAGCTTGAAGCCGAGGCCAATCTGGTTCCTGCCAAAATATTCCAGCATCGGATGGTTATATGCTCATTAAGATGTATCTTTGAGCTAATAAGAGGCCTTACCTATGCCTATAGTTCTGCAGCCAAGTCCCCTTTGATAAAAAGGTGATTAAGATCCTCATAATCAGGTTGGGCATAGCAGTTGCATTTAGAAGCCATAGGTATACCGCATTCTGCCACCCTACTTTCTACAGGCACTGCACGATGGAGTAGTTTCCATAAGAAGATGGCAGCCCTCGGAGCTAGGCTAGAATGCCACAGATTGGCCCAAGGATCTCTAGATATACACGACGACCTCAGAAGTTTGTTAACTGATTTAACTGTAAATGAGCCTCCTGCAGTGGGTGTCCATACACATGAGTCTTCCTCATCTCTTAGCTGGATATTGGGAAGGCAAGTGGTAATCAGTGTTCTAGCTTCATGATGAGGGTCTAGCATTACTTCCCTAACAGTAACCCCGGGCCTATTCAGAATCTTGCCAATGTCAGCCTGCACAATATTGTTGATTAAAGGTCCTTGCCCTGTCCAGTTATCCTTCCAAAAGTTAACTCCCTTCCCATCACCAATGATCCACCTAGAGTTGTATATGATAAAATCCTTCGCCTGCTGAAAAATGTTAGCTGGCATGCCTGCAGGAAAAGCCTTCGTACAATCAAAGATATTAGTTTTAATGAATCTACTTCGGGCATATAAGGACCACAGTGAAGAGCCATGAATAATATTCCACAAGTTCTTTGTGGCCAGTGCAACCTGGACTTGCTGAAGGTCCCTGATAGACAGTGTAATATCCCGGACCTTTCGGATCCTTTTTCATGGGTCCTAGATCTGGTTTTCGGAGCGTCCAGCTCTGTTGTGCTCGAAATTTCGTTTCGGGCATCTTTCGTGTTCGGATCGGCGCGATCCGGAGTCGTTTCGGAGGCCCGGAGGTGTTCCGCGGCTTTTCCGCGTGTGTTTTCCGATTTTCGGTGTGTGTTTCGGCTTTTTCTTCGGAAGCTCGCTACGGGCGAACCGGGCGGTTCACCCGGGCACGAGTGGTACCGTTGCGATCGGTGTGATCCGAGGATTCCGGAAATGTATTTTTCTATTTTTCAGTATTTTTCCAAAAAATCGGATTTTCTATATAGCCCTAATTCTTTTTCTTTTTCTTTTCTCCTTTCTCTTTCTTCTTCTTCTTCTTCCTCCGTTTTTTCCTACCGTGACGCCCTCCTCTCCCTCTCTCTCCCATTCGGACGCGGTGAGACCCTCCCCGGCTGTTGACGGCGGTAGGGCGACGGCGCGGACGCGTGGGTGACGGCGAGGCGATCTCGTGGGCCGCACGGCGAGCGTGGGAAGCGTGGGGAGGCGAGGTTTCTAAAAGCGTTCTTCGTGATTCGTGGGTGATTCGGCGGAGCATTCGCTCCATTGAGGTAGGGTGACGTTCCTTAGCCTCTTGCCGTTCATTCCCATGATTTGTAGGCCGCGGGGAGGCCGAGAGGGGCTTGTTTGAGCATTTTGGGGTTTTTCCATGATTTGGGGAGAGCTCGCCCGATCTATGGATTTGATGCATGATTTCGTGTTTTGATGGCCTAGAATCATGCTAGGGGTCCCCAGGGGTCTTCCCCTTTGATTTCCCCCTCTCCTGTGGAGGCATGGGGGCGTGGTTGGAATTTTTGGGAGTTTCTACCGTTTTCCGGCGCGGACTGAGAACGCGCTATACTCCAGTAGCGCATTCTTGTTCGTCGCGCTGCCCCGATGGGGCGCGTTCATCGGAGAAGATGAACAGGAGGCGGTTCCTGTCGCACTATGGGGTCCTAGCGCGACCTGCCTTGTCCCGCTAGGGGTCCCTAGCGCGATCTGTTGTGTCGCGCTAGGAGGCCCTAGCGCGACCTGTCTTGTCGCGCTAGGGGATCCTAGCACGATGTTCCCTGTCGCGCTAGGAGGCCCTAGCGCGATCTTCCCTGTCGCGCTAGGGAGTCCTAGCGCATTCTGTCCTGTTGTCGGGTGTTCCTCTTGGGCCGTGTGTGTGCCCTGGACATCCCGTGGAGTTCCGTGACCGTGTCTTTGGTGTTCGGAAGTTCCGTTTGCCTCGGTCATGCATTTGGCTGCGGGCGGTGCCTCCGTTTTTCTTCCGACCGTCGTCACCGTGCGATGGTGATAGTACGTGGGACGGCCCCCATACTTCGTCAGGTTCGGACGTCGTTTTCCGTTGGTTTGAGAGTCTACTCCTTCAGTGACCCTCCACTAGTCGTAGCCTACTAGTACACGTGTGTTAGTCGCACCAGGGAGTGGTGTACGGGCCGACCTTTAGAGACGGTTTGTGGATCGGTTACCGTTGGGCCCCACGTCTTGCAGCCAGAGTCCGGCTGAGGAAAAAACCGGTCAGAGGGCCAGACCAGGGATGCGCGGTCTGTGTGTGTACACGTGGTTGGGGGCAGTTAGACCCACGTCGACGGGCTTGACCTGATAACTTCATATTTTCACATATTATTTCTATATGATTGGGAGATAATTCTAAATAAATTTACTTATTATGTGTGAAAATGTTCACAAAAATAGATTTTTATGAATATGGGAGTTTTCATGGAAAATGATAAATATTTGGGATGAAATTTATAACAAGGTTGGATATCACATATGATTTCTCTAATGACAGGTATGGGGATCGGAAGGCTTAACCAGCATGTCAAGGAAATTTCTTTGGCAACTATTTTTATGGGCTTAAAGGTTTATTGTTGGATGCATGAAACATATACATGGGTATTGGGCCTCCTTCATTCATAAAGAGCCACGCTAGCTACAGTTTGATGGGCTAAAACACGTAAAGAAATGGTGGCTTGTTGTAACACATGCATGGTGGGCTTTCCTTCACGTAAAGGGCCATGTGGAATGCATGAATCAAGCAAGGTGGCTGTGAGCGGTAGTGCATGGCCAAGCAAGATACACGTACATGCATTCATAAATATCAATGGCTCGATATGCACGTACATGAAGGTGGCGCTTTGACATGCCATGCGCAAGAATAAACAATACATTGAAATGGCTTATACCGTGGCAAACCATTCAAGAGGATAATACATGAAAGACTCGCATGCGATGGGCTTCACGTGAAATCCAACAAGAGAACGCGAGATACTCGCGTAAGGCGCTATCGGCTGTGGTATGATAAGCCAAGGCCATCCGCTTAACAAAGGGAGGCAGCCGTTTGCTCGCAGCGAGATGCTCGCGTGTGATAGCGAGGCATCCGCTCAGTGGGTGGCAGCCATTCACCCGTCGACGAGATGCTCGTGGGTTCCGTTCGCATCCAACTGCAGGCGGAGGTGACGGCATAAGGCGTCGTGGATGATACCGGCGAAGGAGAAAGAACCGGCGTTGATCGTGGAGGTGGTTCGGTGGAGATCCCGGCATCGTCCATACCCCTATAAAAGGGAGGTGCAGGGGACGCAAGAAGGGGAGTTTTTTTGTTTTTTCTTTTGGGAGTTTTTTTTTGTTTTTTCTTTTGGGAGTTTTTTGTTTTTTTCTTTTGGAGTGACTCTTCTTCTTTTTGCTTTCGTCGTAGCCTTTTTTTTTGGGTCGTCTGCTTCTGTTTGGTTTTCTTTTCTTGGGTGCTTAGTTTGGGTTGCCGTCTTCTTTTTCTTTGAGAGTTTGTAGTAGGCTTGGCCATCCGCTCGTGAGAGGCGGAGGGCTGCTGGTCACGTTCGGGAGCTTCCCCTGCTTCGGCAAAGCTTGTTCTGCTGCACCGTGTTTCATCTGGGACGGCTCTCGCGGAGCTCCTACTGCAGCGTGCCCATTCTTGACCGTGCCGCGTCTACCGCCCGCGAGTTCTAGCACCGCGACGAGCTCTCCTCTGCAAAGAATGGCCGCGTCGCAAGCTTCCGCGGCTTGGTGCTGTAGCGTCCATCCGTCTCCCGTCGAAGTGCTGCAGCAGCACTGTTAGCAGTGGGCTTCTTCAGCGGTTGGAGTGCAGCGCCCATCTGCAGCAGTTGGTCGTCTCGCGTGGAGCCTCCTGTAGCTGCAACAGCACCATTGTCCAGGGCGAGAAGACGTGAAGGGGAGAAGCAGCAAGCCTCAATTGTGATCCCGTAGGACTTTTCCTTCGACTGCAATTGTGGTTCCTCAGCTACAGTTCCTTTTTGAAGTGTGTTGGTGTCTGCACGGAGAAAGGAGATAACAGCACCGTTCTACAGTTGCCTCTTCCTTTATGCATTGGTTTTTTTTATTGTGCATTTGAGCTTCTTGTCTCTTGTGTTATTTAAATTAACTTAGTTAGTTCTTCGATCATGATTGTTTAGGATTAGCTGAATACGTTGGAAACACGTTATTTCTTTAAGATAAGTATGTTGTTTTAACTCATCTTCGTATCCCTCTCCCACTTATCTAAACATAGTGTTGTTGATGTCTTCCTTAGACTTGTTCGTGTCTTGGTTTCTTAAGTTCATTCACTTAGATTAATTAATTTCAATTCGTCAACTCTGAGTTTAGTGTCCATTCTTTGCTAATTATAAAACTCAAGATTCTCTATCTTAAAAATCTAAATTTCCCTGTGGAATCGACTCGTCTCAGCGCTTACTATTTTCTTTTAATTAATTTGTGAGCCGATAATAAAATTTGGCAGTGAGCGTATTAACGACATACGTTTTGCAACTATCATGACCCCAGCTAGTCACTTGTTTGTGTTTACTTGTACGGTGTCTGCGCCTCGGGTAGGACCTACCACGTCAGGCGGTTCACCTGCGGCGCGGTGTAAGACGTCAGGGGACGCTACCGGCTGTGCTTCTAGTGGGTGGTACTCCTGTCGAGTACGGAGTGACAGACTGTCAGTCGTGTGTTTTCCACCTTCGGGTTTTGGCGGTTCGACCGTTGAGTTTCGGTCTTCTCGTACCGTGGCACGTGTGTCGGTTTGCGTGCCGTAGGGTCTAGTTCAGTAGAGTACAGGGCTTTCCTTTCCGAGGTACTTTCCTACCGCTAGAGTAGTGGTTTCTCGTTTTACGAGGTAGGGTTCGAGTGATCCCTACTGAGTCTTGTTCCAAGACTCATTCCCTGCGTGTTTTCACCGTGTTTCAGGTGAGGCGCCACCTTCGGGGAGCGCGTCAGGAGCGCAGCGTGGTGCGGGTGCCCAGAGGTAGTGCCAGAGGTCAGAGCCGGGGTATGCCCCGTGTAGCTGTACTTTTCTTTCTTGTCACTGTACTAGTCGTGGACTACTGTTGCTGTTGTTGTTATTTTATTGTGGACCATGTAAAATGTTAATTTATTTCCTGCTTAACATTATAACTGTTTAATTTCTGCAATTATTTGTGATACTTGTGTAGTCTCCACACCATCCTTTTAACCCTTCCGAGTCTTCGGGCTCGTGGGTGGCGGTGCGAGTCTCGGGTTATCGGGCCTTCCCGGTAATCAGATTCTCGGGTCGTTACAGCTGGTATCAGAGCGCGGTTGTGGAATTACATGAGAATCATAGGTAATTGTAGTGGTCCACTAGTCCACAGTGATGATGTACAGGTGACGCTGGCATTGGGCACCGCGTGTTTATTTTAACCTTGCCGTTTTTGTGTTTTCTGTCTTTTGCTTTAGGAGCGGGCATGGCGCCGAGGAGGAGCTCTCGCTCTCAGCAGGGGCAGTCGGCTGGAGGTCAGGAGATCCAGCAGGGGGTCCAGAGGGACCAAGAGGAGCTTAGCAGAGCGCCGCCAGGAGCTACCGAGGCCGCGGATCCTGCGAGAGTTCCGGGGGCCGAGGATTTCTTCCGAGGCATGTACCAGCTTATGTCTCAGCAGTTCGGCGGAGAGGCTGGCGAGGGCTCGTTTGTCAGGGGAGGGCCAGGCCGAGCAGTGAGGGACTTCATGCAGTTCCATCCACCTTATTTCAGCGGTCAGGCAGACCCTGATGCGGCTCGTGATTGGCTTGATGAGATGGAGCGGGCGTTCAGCTCAGCGAGGAGTACTGCCGAGGACAGAGTTGGGTTGGCCTACAACCAGTTGCAGGGTACGGCTCGGAGGTGGTGGTCTTCCGAGTGGAAGACGTCCTTTCAGCTTCGTCCACTTGAGCAGATCGAGTGGGATGACTTTGTTAGTGCTTTCGAGCGTACGTACTGTCCAGACGTTGTTGCTACGCGGCGGATACGGGAGTTTCTGGAGCTGGTGCAGGGCGACATGTCCGTGTTGCAGTACAGGGCCCGTTTTGTCGAGCTGGGTCTGTACGCACCTCATATCATGTAGCATGAGAGGGTGAGGACCACGCAGTTTGTGCAGGGCTTGAGGCTGGAGCTGAGGCACCATCTGATCGCGAACGGGGCCACTGATCTAGAGATAGCGCCTCGTGTTGCCGTTTCCTTGGAGATGGATATGCAGAGGACCCGAGGACCGATCAGCCAGGGGCAGTCCGTGTCAGGTCGCAGCCAGCAGTCGGCTACCCAGCAGCAGGGCTTCTTCCAGCATGCGTCAGGTGGTTCAGGAGTACCGGCATCGGCAGCTTCGGTGATAGGATATGCGTCCTTCGGCACGAAGGTCAAGAAGTTCTTCAAGAAGGGGTTCGGCAAGAAGAAGTCCAGGGATCAGGGGCAGGCTTCATCGGGTAGTGTACAACAACCGATTCCTTTGCAGCGTCAGGGATCAGTGGGTGGATCGCGAGGACCTTGTCCACGGTGTGGTGGTACCCACCCATGCAGGTAGTGCACGGCGCCGATTATCTGTTTTCGGTGTGACCAGCCAGGGCATATGGCGCGTGACTGTCCTTAGAGGCCGCCGCAGTAGCAGAGGCAGCAGCAGCAGCAGCAGGGACAGTATCCGCCGCTACCCAGGTCAGCTAGTGTGGGAGGCAGGCAGAGGGCTCGGGGCCATATCACGTACTTGACCAGGGCAGAGGCAGTGGCGTCGCAGCTCGTGGAAGGTACCGTTCAGATTTTGGGTTGTGCGGCTCGGGTTTTGTTCGATTCTGGCACATCTCATTCGTTTATTTCGGAGGATTTCGCGTCGAGCGTCGAGGAGCCGGTAACCCAGTTGTCCTGTGATTTGGTAGTGGAGTTGCCTTCGGGTGACTTTATGATCACTCCGTATTGCTTCGATCAGGTTCTGGTTTGGATCGATGGGCGGAGTATGCCAGGCAGGTTGTATGCGTTGCAGCTTCGGGATTACGATGTGATTCTAGGCATGGATTGGCTTGAGACTCATGGAGCGGTGGTGGATTGTGGGATGAAGAGGGTCTACTTCCAGCATCCGAGCAAGCGGACCTTCTATTTTCAAGGTATCTGTTCCACCTCTTCTCGATTCCTTATCTCTGCTATTCGAGCCCGTCAGTTGCTTGATTCCGGTTGTCAGGGTTTTCTCGCGTCCGTGGTTGTGTCTGATCGGATGGAGCCGGATGTCGAAGACATTCCGGTGGTGGGCGAGTTTCCTGACGTTTTTTCCGAGGAGTTGCCTGGATTACCTCCCTAGCGGGAGATCGATTTTGTGATCGAGGTTGTGCCTGGTACGGGACCTTTGGCGAAGGCTCCCTACCGCATGGCCCCCGCTGAGTTGAGGGAGTTGAGGGCGCAGTTACAGGAACTGTTGGCCAAGGGGTATGTTCGTCCGAGCTTTTCCCCTTGGGGTGCGCCCGTGTTATTTGTGAAGAAGAAGGACGGTAGTCTGCGGTTGTGCATTGACTATCAGCAGCTGAATGAAGTGACCATTAAGAACAAGTATCCGTTACTGCGGATTGATGATTTGTTCGACCAGCTGCAGTCTGCGCGAGTGTTCTCGCGGATTGATTTGCGGTCCGGTTACTATCAACTGTGAATTCGCGAGTCCGATGTGGAGAAGACTGCATTCAGTACGAGGTACGGGCATTATGAGTTTTTGGTGATGCTGTTCGGGCTCTCCAATATCCCAGCAGCCTTCATGGACTTGATGCAGAGGGTGTTTCATCCATATTTAGACCAGTTCGTGGTCATTTTCGTGGATGACATCCTTATTTATTCGCGGTCTACCGAGGAGGACGCGTACCATTTGGGTGTGATGCTGCAGACGCTGCGAGATCACCAGTTGTATGCGAAGCTCAGCAAGTGCGAGTTTTGGCTCAGCGAGGTGCACTTTCTGGGGCACGTGATTTCTGGTGATGGCATTTTCGTGGACCCCGCCAAGGTCGAGGCAGTGATGCAGTGGCCGAGGCCGAGGTCGGTGACGGAGATCCGGAGTTTCTTGGGGCTTGCGGGTTATTATCGCCGGTTTATCCAGGATTTTTCTCGCATTGCGACCCCGATGACGAGGCTCACGCGGAAGGATGTGCCTTTCGTTTGGTCCGAGGAGTGTGAGCAGAGCTTCAGGGAACTGAAGAGATTGCTCACCTCGGCTCCGGTGTTGGTCTTACCTTCTGGATCGGGAGGTTTTGTGGTGTGTACAGATGCTTCTGGCGTCGGATTGGGTGCTGTTCTGATGCAGCATGGTAGAGTGGTGGCTTATGCATCTCGGCAGCTGAAGCCCCATGAGGAGAACTACCCTACCCATGATCTTGAGTTGGCGGCGGTGATCTTCGCACTGAAGATCTGGAGGCATTATCTGTACGGCGAGAAGTTCGAGGTGTTCACTGACCATCAGAGTTTGAGGTATGTATTCTCACAGAGAGATCTGAACCTCAGGCAAAGGCGTTGGATGGAGTTCATGAAGGACTATGACTTCACCCTGTCTTATCAGCCGGGCAGGATGAATGTCGTCGCCGATGCCTTGAGTCGGAAGGTTGCGGTCAGTGCCTTGATGTTGAGGAAGTGGAGGCTCTGAGAACAAGTGCCCGAGGTATCTTTCAGGCTCAAGATTCCCCAGGAGCCAGGGTTGGCAGTACTTGCGAGTCTGACTGTCACTCCTGCTATCCGTCGTCAGGTGACAGAGGCTCAGCATGCGGACCCTGAGTTGCCCCGGATCTTGGCGATGGCTGATGTGGAGCTCGGCGAGGACGGTGCTGCGAGGTTTCGTGGCAGGTTGTACGTCCCAGCAGAGGAGCAGATTCGTCGTGCGGTGCTGCGCGAGGCTCATGGGAGCAGGTACACCGTACACCCGGGTGCGACGAAGATGTATCGGAACTTGCGGAGGCAGTTTTGGTGGCCTGGCATGAAGAGAGATGTTACCGAATTTATGGCCAGGTGCCTGATCTGTCAGCAGGTGAAGGCGGAGCATCAGCGACCAGGCGGTACTCTCCAGCCCTTGGATGTTCCTGCTTGGAAGTGGGACCATGTGACCACGGATTTTGTGGTGGGGTTTCCGAGGACCCCGACTAGGCAGGACAGTATCTGGCTGCTGGTGGATCGGCTGACGAAGGTGGCGCGACTGTTACCGGTCAAGGTCAGCTGGAGCGTGTCTAAGTTGGCTCGTCTTTATGTGGAGTGGATCGTGCCGTTGCATGGGGTTCCCATTTCGATCGTGTCGGATCGGGATCCGCGCTTCACTTCTAGATTCTGGAGGAGTTTCCGGAGAGCCCTTGGCACGGAGTTGGCATTTAGCTCGGCGTATCATCCTCAGTCAGATGGTCAGTCTGAGAGGACCATTCAGACTTTGGAGGACATGCTGAGATCCTGCTGCCTGGAGTGGCAGGGGAGTTGGATTCATCACCTACCGTTGGTGGAGTTTGCCTATAACAACAGCTTTCATTCGAGCATCGGCATGGCTCCCTATGAGGCTTTGTACGGGCGTCCTTGTCGGACTCCACTCGATTGATTTGAGGTGGGTGAGCGTGTTTTGACGGGACCGGAATTGGTGCAGCAGTGTGTGGATGTTGTGCACCTGGTTCGTCAGAACATGTTGGCGGCCCAGAGTCGGCAGAAGAGTTATGCTGACCGTAGGCGGCAGTCTCTCGAGTTCGCCGTGGGCGATCATGTGTTCTTGAGAGTTTCTCCGATGAAGGGGGTGATGCGTTTTGGACGGCGTGGGAAGCTGAGTCCCCGCTATATTGGTCCTTTCGCGATTGTGGAGCGCATCGATGAGGTTGCTTACCGGTTGCAGTTACCTCCTGAGTTGGTGTCGGTGCATGACGTGTTTCACGTCTCGATGTTGCGGAAGTATATGCCCGATGACTCTCATGTACTCGAGTTTTCTGTTTGGCCTGAGGTGACTCCAGACCTTTCTCTCCCAGAGTTTCCGATCCGCGTGGAGGATAGGCGAGAGCAGCGCCTGCGGAACAAGGTCATTCCCTTGGTAAAGGTCGTGTGGCAGCGACACTCTGGTGGTGAGGCTTCGTGGGAACGTGAGGACGAGATGCGTCAGCAGTTCCCGTATCTGTTTGAGTGAGTCTTCCTCTTCTTTCCCCTTCGGTTGTTCTCAATTTCGAGGACGAAATTCCTTAAGGCGGGAGGGCTGTAATATCCCGGACCTTTCGGATCCTTTTTCGTGGGTCCTGGATCTGGTTTTCGGAGCGTCTGGCTCTGTTGTGCCCGAAATTTCGTTTCGGGCATCTTTCGTGTTCGGATCGGCGCGATCCGGAGTCGTTTCGAGGGCCCGGAGGCGTTCCGCGGCTTTTCCGCGTGTGTTTTCTGATTTCCGGTGTGTGTTTCGGCTTTTTCTTCGGAAGCTCGCTGCGGGCGAACCGGGCGGTTCACCCGGGCACGAGTGGTACCGTTGCGATCGGTGCGATCCGAGGATTCCGGAAATGTATTTTTCTATTTTTGGTATTTTTTCGAAAAATTGGATTTTCTATATAGCCCTAATTCTTTTTCTTTTTCTCTTCTCCTTTCTCTTTCTTCTTCTTCTTCTTCCTCCGTTTCTTCCCACCGTGACGCCCTCCTCTCCCTCTCTCTCCCATTCGGACGCGGTGAGACCCTGCCCGGCTGTTGACGGCGGTAGGGCGACGGCGCGGACGCGTGGGTGACGGCGAGGCGATCTCGTGGGCGTGCGGCGAGCGTGGGAAGCGTGAGGAGGCGAGGTTTCTAAAAGTGTTCTTCGTGATTCGTGGGTGATTCGGCGGAGCATTCGCTCCATTGAGGTAGGGTGACGTTCCTTAGCCTCTTGCCGTTCATTCCCGTGATTTGTAGGCCGCGGGGAGGCCGAGAGGGGCATGTTTGAGCATTTTGGGATTTTTCCATGATTTGGGGAGAGCTCGCCCGATCTATGGATTTGATGCATGATTTCGTGTTTTGATGGCCTAGAATCATGCTAGGGGTCCCCAGGGGTCTTCCCCTTTGATTTCCCCCTCTCCTGTGGAGGCATGGAGGCGTGGTTGGAATTTTTCAGAGTTTCTACCATTTTCCGCCGCGGACTGAGAACGCGCTATACTCCAGTAGCGCGTTCTTGTTCGTCGCGCTGCCCCGATGGGGCGCGTTCATCGGAGAAGATGAACAGGAGGCGGTTCCTATCGCGCTATGGGGTCCTAGTGCGACCTGCCTTGTCGCGCTAGGGGTCCCTAGCGCGATCTGTTGTGTCGCGCTAGGAGGCCCTAGCGCGACCTGTCTTGTCGCGCTAGGAGGCCCTAGCGCGATCTTCCCTGTTGCGCTAGGGAGTCCTAGCGCGTTCTGTCCTGTTGTCGGGTGTTCCTCTTGGGCCGTGTGTGTGCCTTGGACATCCCGTGAAGTTCTGTGACCGTGTCTTTGGTGTCCGGAAGTTCCGTTTGCCTCGGTCATGCGTTTGGCTGCGGGCGGTGCCTCCGTTTTTCTTCCGACCGTCGTCACCGTGCGATGGTGATGGTACGTGGGACGGCCCTCGTACTTCGTCAGGTTCGGACGTCGTTTTTCGTTGGTTTGAGAGTCTACTCCTTCAGTGACCCTCCACTAGTCGTAGCCTACTAGTACGCGTGTGCTAGTCGCACCAGGGAGTGGTGTACGGGCCGACCTTTAGAGACCATCGTCTTGCAGCCAGAGTCCGGCTGAGGGGAAAACCGGTCAGAGGGCCAGACCAGGGACGCACGGTCTGTGTGTGCACACGTGGTTGGGGGCAGTTGGACCCACGTCGACGGGCGTGATCCCAGCTAGTCACTTGTTTGTGTTTACTTGTACGGTGTCTGCGCCTCGGGTAGGACCTACCATGTCAGGCGGTTCACCTGCGGCGCGGTGTAAGACGTCAGGGGACGCTACCGGCTGTGCTTCTAGTGGGTGGTACTCCTGTCGAGTACGGAGTGACAGACTGCCAGTCGTGTGTTTCCCACCTTCGGGTTTTGGCGGTTCGACCGTTAAGTTTCGGTCTTCTCGTACCGTGGCACGTGTGTCGGTTTGCGTGCCGTAGGGTCTAGTTCTGTAGAGTACAGGGCTTTCCTTTCTGAGGTACTTTCCTACCGCTAGAGTAGTGGTTTCTCGTTTTACGAGGTAGGGTTCGAGTGATCCCTACTGAGTCTTGTTCCGAGACTCATTCCCTGCGTGTTTTCACCGTGTTTCAGGTGAGGCGCCACCTTCGGGGAGCGCGTCAGGAGCACAGCGTGGTGCGGGTGCCCAGAGGTAGTGCCAGAGGTCAGAGCCGGGGTATGCCCCGTGTAGCTGTACTTTTCTTTCTTGTCACTATATTAGTCGTGGACTACTGTTGCTGTTGTTGTTATTTTATTGTGGACCATGTAAAATGTTAATTTATTTCCTGCTTAACATTATAACTGTTTAATTTCTACAATTATTTGTGATACTTGTGTAGTCTCCACACCATCCTTTTAACCCTTTTGAGTCTTCGGGCTCGTGGGTGGCGGTGCGAGTCTCGGGTTATCGAGCCTTCCCGGTAATCGGATTCTCGGGTCGTTACAGACAGGCCCCCTTCTGTCTGAGGCTTGAGAATGCAGTGCCAAGCCACCCAGTGCCAAGCCACTGGCCTTCAGAACCCTGCCAGAAAAAATTGGCGCAGATGCTATCAATAGCTTTGACTATAGCTTTGGGGATGAAACAAGCCGATGCCAAATAGACTGGCATACAATGGAGGACTGAATTAATTAGGATGGCTCTCCCTGCCTGAGAAAGGAACTTGGACTGCCAACCCTCCAGTTTCTTTTGGACTTTGTCCATAATGAACTTGAAATCAGAACAAATATATCTGCCTTTCTTTATGGGAATACCAAGATAACTGTAACCAGCTTGAAACTTAAAACCTGTCATGGAGTGAATGAACTGCTTAAGGCCAGTGGGAGCTTTCACAGAGACTGTAAATCAACTTTTTCCTGAGTTTACTTGTTGACCTGAACTCTTTTCATATCTTCTTATGAACTGTTGGAAACAGCTGATATTATGTTTGCTGCCATTCAAGAAGATGAGAGTGTCATCTGCATAAAGGAGATGTGAAACTGGAACCACATTCCTGGGTCCATTAAAACCCTTCAAGGTTCCTGACTAGAACTTGGCAGCGAGGCCTCTGCTAAGCACTTCCGAGGCTATTATAAATAAGTAGGGAGCTAGAGGATCACCTTGCCGTATCCCTCTGCTTGATTTGAAAAACCCTGCCATCGACCCATTGAAGTTGACAGAAAACCAACAATTTGATAGAATCATTCCAATGAGGGAAGTAAACCTGTTATTAAACCCAAACTTCTTCAAGACTGCAAGGATAAAATCACATTCCATTCTGTCATAGGCCTTGGCCATATCTAACTTGAATATTACATTATGACCCCTTACCTTCCTGTCTATGTCCATCATCATCTGTCTGGCCAAAGCAATATTGTCCAAAATGAACCGGCCCTTTACAAATGCCCCTTGTTCCTTCGAGATGATGTTGGGAAGAATAGGTGCCAGCCGCTTGGAGATGATACTTGATATTATTTTATAAGAAAAATTGCAAAGACTAATTGGACGGAAATCACTGAAGGACTTTGGCTCCTGCACCTTAGGAACAAGTGCAATAATAGAGGAAGAGATACCTCTGGGAATAGGGAATCCCATAAAGAAGCTCTGGGTTGCTGCTATAACATCTTTGCCAATGATGTCCCAAGCTGCTGTGTAGAATTCACCTGAAAACCCATCAGGCCCATGAGAGCTTGAACCCTTGAGAGACCACACTACTGCCCGGATTTCCTCTCCATCTGGGATTGAACAGAGAAAAGAGTTCTGATCTTCGGAGATAGATTGTGTAATGCAATCCAACAGGGATATGTCTACATTGTGTTCCTCAGAGGAGAAAAGATCCTTAAAGTATTTCTCAGCATGCACCCGGAGAATATCCTAATCTTCACACCATGATTCTGAGTCGTCCAGTTTAAGCCTCCTGATATGACCCCTTCTTCTATTGCATTGAGCCATAGTATGATAGAATGTTGTATTCCTGTCACCACTCTCAATCCAGTTGATACGGGACTTTTGATTCCAAAAAACTTCCTCCCAGTGGAGTGCCTGTCGCAGGGCTGCATTAGCTGCATTTAAGACACTTCTGTTTTCAGATGAGGGAGTTTGGTCAAAGGCAAGCTGTTTTAACTCCACATCCGTTTCTGCTTGTCTGACATTTTGTGTGACATCACCAAACACCTCTTTATTCCACTTCTTAAGAGCAGTCTTGACTGCCTTCAGCTTATTAGACAATCTGACCATAGCATTTGGATGGTCCTGAATCTGATCCCACACCTGAACTATTACTTGCAGAAAAGAGTTATGAGAAGTCCACATTTTCTGGAAAATAAACCTGGAGGGCCCTGAAGAGCAGTTGTCACTAAGGAGCAGCAATGGAGCATGGTCAGAGGGACCCCTCGGAAGGTGCTTAACTATCAGATGGGGCATTACTGACTGGCATTGACTATTAATCAGAATCCTGTCCAGTCTAGCTCTGATGTTGGCTGGACCAGTTCTGTTATTAGACCATGTCATACCCATCCCTGAAAAACCAGCATCCAATAATCCTACCGAGCAAGCAAAGGCATTGAATTCGGTCATGGGAGCTGAAGCTGGGGCTACCCCCCCCCCCCCCATCTTCTCTGAAGGCCTCATAACACAATTGAAGTCACCACCAATAACCCAAGGAACCGAAACAGAGGCAGAGAAGGAAATTAACTCATTGAATAATTCCAATCTGAGCTGAGGATCACAGGAGGCATATACAAAAGAATAATACGCAGAGATAGCATTTCCAGTTTTCAAACCAAGAGTGACTTGCTGAGCAGAAGAGGAAACAAACTCCAAGTTACAACTGTCATGCCAAAATAACCAGATTTTTGAGACATTTGAAGAATTAACTGCATACTTAGGCAAATTTATGTATCTACCTAGCTTCAGAGCTTTATTGGCCGCGAGCATTGGCTCACTGATTGCCACCAGCAAAGGCTTATTTCTGTGCACTAATCTCTTAAGGCTTTCCCGAGAAACTGAGTTCCCTACTCCTCTTATGTTCCATATTAAAATGGGACTTATCATTGAGATGATGGTCTTGGGTCCTCGGCAGATCTAGCTCTAGATCTTGTCACCATACACCCTTCTTCATCCACCCGCCTGCTTTTTTCACCCCTTCCTATCCCACAGGTCTACATAAGAGAATTATCCAAATTTGCCCTTTCAGCCACAGCTTTGCCAGCTTCTTGTACCTTCGACAGGTTTACAACCTCCTTGGCTTCTAAAGTCTGACTATGCAAGATCCCACCATCTGCTACTGCTGGTTCCTCCAAAACAGAGACAAGTGTAACAGAACTACTTTCAACTCCATCGTTAGCCTGATTGTCTTTACACTTTGTTACCTGCACTGGTACTTTCAATCCACCTTTTGATAACTGGATGCCAATTTGGTTTGAAGGAAGCTCCACACCAACAGACTGAATAGGACCAGGATCAATTCCTCCCAATGGCACTAGTTGGTGCGAGGAACCTGGTTCCGAAACACACAACTCCATACCAGCTGCAGTATGGATACTAATGCAAGGTTGCTCCCTGCTTACAAATTCAGAAGAGCCTTGAATCACCCCATCTTCCACTAATTGAAGAATCGCAAAACTGTTCCCCTGAGAGGACTCCTGTCGAGCATGTTGTGTGTCCACTATACAGGGCCTGTATACCGCCTTAAAGGTCTTTGGAGGGGCTAAAGGCTGGGTGGGATTGCGGCCCTTGCTACCAAGCTTCTTCCTACAGCTTGATTCTTTGTGACCAAGCTTATGACAAAATGAACAGAGATGGAGAACACGATGATAGCTAACAGCCTGCCAATAGCCCTGGCCTGCCAAATCTATCCACAGTCTTTCCTTCCGTGAAGCTGCTACATCCATTTCTATACACACCAATGCCTCTACAGTATCTGACATTGCCAAAGTTCTCTCATGAATGCGAAGGACATTGCCAAAATTACCATCAATAGAGTGAAGACAGTCTTCATGGTAAAGATTAACAGGCAAATCCGGAAAGCTAATCCAAACCGGGACCATTGGCGGATCTGAATCAAAATCAAAATCCTGTGTCCACCGGAAGAACCGGAACAAGAAACCTTTGATATACAGGTTTTTCTGCATCAATAGCTTCATGAAATCTGCCTCGCGTTCAAACGTAACAGAAGATGTCGCTGGTTAAGTCTGCTTACCACAAAATCCGAACCAAGTGAAAGCCTCTGCTTTAAGCAGCGCTTGATCTCCGGGATCGCTGGTCTCCCATAAGAACATTTTGCCACGATGGAAAAGGAAAGCGGTATCAGAGAGGCTTGCACATCCTCCTTCGAGAAAAAGACCGCCGGCTCTCCAAGATCAGTAAAACTCGGAGCCTTGACAGGGATTGCTACCTTCACCTTCCTATTGGAATCAATGAGAACCTATGCGAAAGATCGACGAGGGCCAGGAGGGAGGGCCGGTGGAACAGGAGGCTCCCCCTCCTCGCCGGCCATAGCCAGCCAGGGCTGAACGAGGACACGAAGCTCAGATCCGGTGGCGGGAGAAGCTCAGATCCGGTACTGCCTACTGAATTGATACTGAATTACTTTTACTGTTCACCGAGTCGTTATTTATACGACTATTATTGTTACTGAATCGATATTGGAACTGCTTTTACTGTTCACTGAAACTATTATTATTACTCATTTAACTGATATTGAAATTACTGTTGTTGCATTTTTACTGTTACTACATGGTAAATATTCACTGTTAATGAATCTCCAGTATATCAAATGGTGATTTGGAAAAGGGCAGATTATGTCTGTCTGGATCCCTTCACTATGCGTGAGACTACTTCGCCTAGTATTGGAATCATTCTACTGGTAAATGAACTGAATTACCTTGCATAGTAATATTTACAAATGTTAAATTATCAGTGATAGAATGGAGTTTTATTGTACATGTTTTATTTGTAAAAGGTTAATAGCATGACTTATGATCACCTTGCAAAATGAAATGTCGTAAATCACTTTAGGTGTGCTCTTACATGTTATGACTGGGAACTATGCTAGTCTCTTACTGGGTCTATTCGTAGACTCACCCCGTTGAACATTTTCAGGAGAAGCGGTAGAGGAAAGCGAGGAGTGATCTCGCAGTGTTCTGACCGCGTCTTGGAGTTACTTCAAGTTTTTACCTTAGGTAGTTGTGTTATGAGTTGTATTGGTTATGTTAAAAAAAAGTGTGTGAAATTTGGATTTGTAATAAAAGACTTGTGAAATTGTTGTCTTTATTTTTATCTATGTGGATGTAGTCATTTGACTGTAAGCTGATGAATTGAGTATTTTCATTTCCGCTGTAATGATATCTCAGTGTTTATGTGTAATTCTCAATCGCAATTGTACCGCTTGGGTTGTTCCCACTGTGACGTTCCGACCGGGATCCGACGCGAGTCTTTACGACTGGACCGGGTCTCCGAGTCGGGGCGTCACAGAGAGTGGTATCAGAGCCCAAGATTGAGAATTTACATAAATGATCATCAGCTTAATCCACATTCTAAAAATCCTTAGTTTGTAAGGAGTTATGACGAAAACTTAACCGAATATTTGTATTGTCAGACCATGGCGGGAGGAGGTCGTCGTGCAGCTCAGAATGATGATACTCAGGAGGAGCCGAGAGGACCCCCAGCTCCGCCCCCACCACCTTTGGTGGACTATGGAATGTTCATGCAAGGCCTGGTTCAAGCTATGCAGACCCAGGCGTAGACACAGGCGGCACTTCAAGCGCAACTCCAGACTCAGGCAGCGTCACCTCATGAGCATGCTTTAGGAGGGGTGACTATGATGGAGAGGTTTCGGCGGATGTCACCACCCTCTTTTAAGGGGGAGAGTCAGCCAATCATGGCTGAAAACTGGCTCCGCGAGATCGAGAAGATCTTCCGGGTTATCCGGTGTGCAGATGAGGACAAGACCAGTCTGGCGGCGTATATGCTACAGGAGAGAGCGGACGTATGGTGGGCGTCCATTTTGAGGAACCAAGCTGACAAGCTCAAACATGAAATTACTTGGGAAGAATTCACGGAGCTATTCACGGTAAAGTATATACCGGAACATGTGTAAGACAAGCTGGAGCAGGACTTTCTGGCCCTGACTCAGGGGTCGAAGACCGTACTCGAGTACGAAGCAAGGTTCGCAGAATTGTCAAAATATGCACCCCATATTGCTACAGATGAAAGGAGGAAGGTGAAGAAGTTCGTGGCGGGACTTCGACCGTCGCTTCGGACCCGCCTAGTTGCACTAGATCTGGCTACGATGGAGGCGGCTCTTAGTGCGGCAGGTCGTCAAGAGAGCTGTGGACGAGGAAATCACACCAACGTCGAGTCCCAAGAGATGTGGAGGACGAGACCGTAGCAATGGAGAGGGAATGAAAAGAGGAACGAGGAATGGATTACTGGGTAATACGAGAAAAGGGGTGGAAAGTGTGACTTGCAAAAAATATTCTGGTGGAACACAAAGAAGGTAGACTTATTAGACTCCGGTACGTGGCGGAGATAGGGGTCCGAAGACCCTCTCGCGCAAACTGACCCCTTCCCGGTAAGCGTGACTCACCGTTCCGCGAGCAACTTTTTATATACCGAGGAATCTGAGAATATACGTAATAGGATTTGAGAGACACGTAGACTGAATTTGTAACAATATGCCACTACACAGACAATTATAAGAACAATATGAACAAAAGCACACCACCGCAGGACATTGGTCTTTGCATGGTTTTAACAGCAATTTAGCAATATCAGCAGTGATGAACATGTATGTAGAAACCACCGCGAGACATTGGCCCTACGGGATTTTTATTGCAATATAGATAATAAATATGAGTATATATACATACCACCGCGAGACATTGGCCTTTGCGGGATTTTTTTTATAATATAAATATAGATAACAAGAAATGAAAAAGGGATCAAGTAAACCGCCACGAGATGTCACTCTCCGCGGGATTTTAAGGCGGTGATGGGGGAATGCTGAAATTGAACGGTTAGGGGTTAGGATGTTAGAGTGCAGAAATTAAATTACTGAAATGTAAATGGTCGCGGGAGGTGACCCACCGCACCAGTTAGATAAAAACCACCGCAAGGAAGTGGTTCCGTCAGCGGGGTTCGAACAAAATACAGAAAGTAAAAACCGTCGCGAGGAACGAGTTCCTTGATCGGGGTTGGAACGAAAGTACAGGAAATGAAACCACCGCGAGGAACGGGTTCCTTGATCGGGGTTGGAACGAAAGGACAGAAAATGAAACCACCGCGAGGAACGGATTCCTTGATCGGGGTTGGAACGAAAGTACAGGAAATGAAACCACCGCGAGGAACGGGTTCCTTGATCGAGGTTAGAACAAAAGGACAAAAATAGAACCACCGCGAGGAACGGATTCCTTGATCGGGGTTAGAACAAATGAAAAGGGGATTAAATAAACCGCCGCGAGATGTGACTCTCCGCGGGATTTTAAGGCGGTGATAGGGGAATGCTGAAATTGAACGGTTAGGGGTTAGGATGTTAGAGTGCAGAAATTAAATTATTGGAATAGAAACGGTCGCGGGAGGTCACCCACCGCACCAGTTAGATAAAACCACAGCGAGGAACGGATTCCTTGATCGGGGTTTGAACAAAAGGACAGAAAAAGAAAACCACCGCGAGGAACTGGTTCCGTCAACGGGGTTTGAACAAAAAAGAAATGGAGAGGGGAAATGTGATCGCCAGGGGCTGAGAACCTCACAGGAAATGTTCTGATCGCGTTTGCCGCCGGAGCGGGAGCAGTGCGGGTCCTCTCTTCCTCTTCTGTCGGCCGGCCGACGAAGAGGGCTTCCTTCGGTTACCCCTAGACAAAGAACAAACAAAGCAGAACTGGTTGGTGAGAACGACGGTGGTGTAGTACCGATCATTTAGAAAATGACACTAAAAATAGCATAGACGAGTACGCACCTGGTTGGTGGTATTTAAAACCCCTTTTAAACTAAAGAGTGGGAGATGATATGATGAAATGCATAAGTGTGAAGACGCTCACAAACCAGGCCCTCTCGGGGAGAAAGGGATGTCACAGATGTTAAAATGATGCATGCAATATAATCGACTGACTGCTTAAAAATAAAAGGGAGAGAAAAACTTATCAGAGGAGGCCGACGATGGGCCTTGGGAGAAACATCAGTAACACAAGCACAGCACGACCGAGGGGTCTTCAGAACGGACTTCAGAAACTGCTTAAGCCGAACATAAGAATACACATGCATACATAGATGAGTAACAATATATTTATATAAACACATACATAAACATATTAAACATTTTAAACATATTTATATAAACATATATATAGACATATACGTACGCATGTCGAAATAAAAGAACAAGAATTTGAGAAAGAAGCAGAGAAAGGGAGAGAGAAAACTCTTTTTTATATATATTTATTTTTTTAAGACTTTGTTTTAGAAGAAAGAGGATAAGATATATATATGATATATATATGATACATATATATTATGTATATATATATATATATATATATAGAAAGAACGAAAGAGAGAGGGCGAGAGAGGAGATGAGAGGGGAAGAGAACGAGATGGAGAGAGGAGAGAGAGGAGAACAGAGAGAGAGAGAACCGAGAGAGGGAAAGATTAAAAAATAAAAATAAAAAAGGGGGGAGAGGGAGAGAAAGGAAGAGAGGGAGAACTCACGGTGACTTGCACGGAGGAGGAGGACGGGCCGCGGTGGCGGCCGACGACTGCAATGTGGGCACACCGGTGGCGGTGCAGGCGACGTGGAGGTGGCAGCAGCGGCGTCAGGGGCATGCAGGGAGGTGCCCGGCGCATGCACGGGGGGTTTGCGGCGCCGTCGGGAGCTCCGTGGCAGAGGACGGTGGCCGGTGACGGAGGGTCGCACGGCGTCGTGGTGCAGGCGACTGGCGATGGGATCGTGGGAGGCGGAGTGGCGTCCGGAGGTGGCCGCCGGCGTGAGGCGGTGCTGGTGGCATGCGGCAGCGGCTTGCGGTGGCGGTGGAGAAGGGGGGCTCATAGCAGCGGCGCTCGGAGAGGGAGATGTGGTGGCGGGAGCAGCAACGGGCGACCAGCGGCGTGGGGAGATGAGAGTGGAGGCGTGGAGGCCGGAGGTGAGGTTAGAGAGGGGGAAAGTTGCTGGGTGATTGTGGCAGGTTTTTCGAATGAAGGAGAGGGCGAGTGGCTTGCTGGAGGGTGCTGTGTGAGAGAGAGGGAGGTGACTGGGGGTTGGTGAGCACAGGAGAGGGACTCAAGGGTCGACAGCGGTGTAAGAGGGTGGCTGTGGTGGTATGGAGGGGTCTGCCGGCGGTGGCTTCATGGTGGACGGGACGTTGGCGGCGTGGCGACCGGGCTTCACGGCGAGCTTGCAACGACGGACGTGGAGAGTCGTATGGAGGTGGAGGGCTTGTGGCAGTGGCTTCACAGGCTTCACGACGGGGGACCGAAGGGGTGCAGCGGCCGGCGGAGGTGGCCTTGCAGCGGCTTCATGGCGAAGGTGGTGTCGAGGGCATGCAGGGGGGACTCCTTGGTACAGCGGCAGACTCGGCGACAGAGTGCAGCTGGTGGCCGGAGGTGGCGAGCGGCAGAGGACGACTGGTGGCGGGCTGAGGTTGCACTGGCAGCGAACGGCGAGGATGACGCGGAGGTGGTCGGCGGGAGGTGGAGCGGTGGCCGGAGGTGCAGGCGCGGTGGTGCATGCGCAGGGGGTCTCGAGGGGAAGATGGCCGTAGGGGGAGTCCGACGTGGTGGAGGGCTGCCGTGGCTTTTGCGAACGGTGCAGTGGGAAGGGAGAGGGAGGTGAGGTCGCAATGGTAAGAGGCCTTCGCGGAGGGGAGAAAAACTGTGTGAGGGAGAGAGGGTTGACAGTGGGATTCGATGGGGTTCCCCCCGGTGGAAGAAAGGAGGGGGGGGGGTCGATGAGGGTGGAGACGGTGGAGTCGGGGACGTGGACGGCCGCGGTGGAGGGAGGTGCGGGTAGAGAGAGAGAGTCTAAAGAGAGAGGGAATGAGTGGGGAGAGAGGAGTCAGGTTGAGTGTAGCAGGGAGGTGGTGTGTAAGAGGTGGAGTTCGCGGTGTGGTTGGTGGTGGGGGGGACAGTGAGAACGAGTAGAATGAGAGGGAGGAAAAGATGGAGAGAGGTTGCTAACGGTTGGGAGAGAATGGAGATAAGTTGAGGTAAGAGAGATGGTGGTTTCGATGGGATCACCGGGGGAGGAAGGGAGTGGGAGATGACAAGATGGGATCACCGGGGGAGGAAGGGAGTGGGAGATGACAAGATGCCCACGTGAGTGAGTGTTGTGTAGTGCAGTGGGTGAAGAGGGGTATGTGTGTGCCGTGGGAAAGAGGGGTGAGAACAGTATGGAAAGGGGGTTGCGTAAGAAAGAGGGAAGGGAACAGTGGAGACATGGATTACGTGAAGAGGAGGGTAGTGAATAGAAAGAAGGGAAAAAATGTAGGATATAATTTTATTATTTTTATTTTATTATCATTTGTTTTGTTTGTTTTGTTTTATCTCTTTTTTTTGTTTCTTTCTTTTTTTTATTTTTATGGTTATTATATATGTTTTTATTTATTTTCTATATATATAGTAACAATTGATATATATATATATATGCATATTAAAAAATAATAAAATTTATTATTATTAAAATAATAATAATTTTTACGTAACACAATGATATATATATATATATATACATATTTTTTGGAGGCTTGTATTTATTTATATGTATATATATATTTAACTTCTCTCTCCTTTTATTATAATCCAAAATTAAGAACATCACTCAAACACGTGGAAAGTGTAAGCCGCTTTGGGGCGTCATGGTATAATACGAGATTTTCTCACCGTAACGTCAGAAATTGCGTGTCTACAGTTGCCCCGCCTTGGCATCCACTTTGTAGGGGAGAAACATGTAATGGAATGAAACGAAGTGTATTGGAATGGAATGGAGTGGAGTGAAAAGTCGATGCCAAGGTGTGATGAGACACGTTTCTAACATCACATGATGGGAATCTTTCCCGAGTTTCACTGAAGCAATCTTGAAGAGGGTCCTCCGAAATCAACGATTGTTTGGATGGTAAACAAACTAAGAAGGACATTGTGTGCGCTAGGGCACAAACTAACTAAAAGGACCAACTTCACGGTGCGGAAGTACCTGGGTCGTAAACCTGCAGGTTTCACCATTGGGGAGCGGTTACCAGCCATTGTGGAAATACTGCAGCCAAGGTGGGTCCAAGGGAAATTGAAAAGATGAATTGGAGACAAATCCAAACAATAGTTTCTTCCAGAAAATCAACCCAAGAGAACATCGGGGAAACTTAGTACTCGACTCGGAATGGAATATTTCATATTTAAGCATCTAAGCATAGCGGCTCACACAATCAAAGTAAGTGAATGCTTTTCCACAATGAACTCAAAGTCCTACATGAATGCATGCTGGGTTTAAAAGAAAAATATAAAACAAAAGAAAATATAAGATAACCAAGGATAATATTGTTAAGTTGTGGAGACTGGGTCAGGATACCGATCCGATGAGCTGATACTGAGCCGGGGCCCGTTTATCCACGTACCAACACATCAGACGGAATCGTCGTCCCCAAGCTGTCACATCCTAACGGCCTATCCATACGTCCTGAATTCTTCTGAAGGGATCACTATTTTTGTTGAAGGGGAACTCAAACTTCAGATTTTTCCAAGACATAAGGTCCTTGGTATGCTCTAATAGCGTAGATATCATATAGTAGGATACATGACACAGTGGGGCCAATCGTCGGAGTGACTGAGGGTGGGACAGTGTGATCCCATTTTTTTTAACGGTACCTGCACTCAACAGAACACACAATCATTACACAAGGAATGGAATTGCACTTTGCAAAGAAATCCACACACCCAGGTAATTCACAGAAACAAGCAAAGGGATAATGCAAACCAAACAAGATTCCTCCGATAAAAATCCATAACGGTAACACATCATTCATGTTTTACATTTATAATTTTACCTCTCTTTTCTCCTATAAGTATCCCCCTAGCGCTTAGCCAAATACATTCACTGGTGGTTCTGTACTTTTGAGATGGGAAGAAAGAGGTCCCAGTCTGTGGAGATGGAGGGTGAACCTTCCCGTCTTACCAAAAGGGGGAGGTTCGATCGTGAATTCCTGAAATTGACCGACATCGGAGGTCATCTGAGCGAAAGGATTCTCTCGCGAAGGGTGAGTTAGCTCTTTCCTCTATTCTTCAGACATGAGTTCTTTCTTAGCCATTCATTCTTTTCTTTCCTTTCCTTTCAGCCGTATCCCCTCTTTTCGGGTCCTCGAAGATTCTCCAGACTGCCCTGGCTATCGAAGCTCACTTCCAACATTACTACCGATATGAGGGTTTTTATTTCAAAGTGGCACCTTCAAGGCCTGGTTATCCACGCCAAATATTATAACAAGATCTGCATGGATTGGGCAGCCATGGGTGCACTGATGGAGGTTTGGCACCCTGAAACCCACACCTTCGTCTTTCCGACTTTTGAATCGGCAATCCTTCTGGAAGAGGCGGAACTCCTGCTTGGCTTAAAAAGATTCAGGAATGATGGGAGAATAAAAATTTTGTCCATGGGGAAGAAGGTATCCCCTGAGGAGATTCTGGGAAGCTTCATGCCCTAGGGAGCCATTAAAGGCGTTCAGACCCAGAGGGGAATCAACCTACAGAAGCTGGCAGACTGGACTACGAATGCCTTGGAAAGATCGCCAAGCGACGAACATTTAGCAGAACTCATGAAAGGGTTCGTAATTTGTTTGGCGGGAGCTCTCCACTTTCCTAGCATCGACAACATCCTAGAGGAGGATCAGTTGGGTGCGATCTGCGGACTCTGGAAGGGCAAAAGAGTGGGGCACGAACTACTGTGGTCCTCGCCTACCTTTACAGCGGTCTTACGGCTTCCAGCATAGGTCAGCCCCCCTATGGGTGCATGTTTCTCCTCAATTGCTGGATCGATCTCCATTTCAAATTTGATCACTGCAAGGAGGAACGAACTACTTCCAGAATCTTCCAACAAAGCCCCCTTTATCACATGGTTGATGTGTTGGGTTTTGGCGGGAGCGTGGTCAATCGCATGCCTCGGCTGAAGTCACGTGGAGACTGGCGTGCTTACTTCAACAATTTTGAGCGGGATGCGTTTACTTACGCGCCAGCATGTTTACTTGGACGTGAGCTTCTTGCGAGATCCTCCCGTGACGCGGAACTCCAGCTTATCGGTGCAACTGAGTTTGTTCTTTACAGCTCGCACCGGTGTTGCCTGCAAATCGGCCTTCCGCGACACTTCTCTCCTACGCTATCCAACCTTCCTTTGATTAAAGAAAGGGAGTTGGGCACAGATGATGATGCAATAGACATGACAGCGATCAAAGCAGCATGGAAAGCAAGCGTTCCACGGAAGGCGATGGTGTCTGTGAGTGAGGATCGGGAGCTGTTGAAGGCTTATGTAATGGAACTGGGGAAACTGAGGCCCGTGATGCCCAATCCCTGATGTTATCTTGTTTTGAAATAAATATCAGGCCTTAATGCCCTTTCATGCTCTTTGAATCTCCTCTCTCTCTTTTCTCTTTTGGCAGAGGTAGTTTGGAATGTTAGACGTTGGAGGATGGCTACCTGTCATCGGACAGGAGCCGGAGGACTGGGGCGATTACAGCAAAGGGCTTCCCCTGAGATGTCCTGGTGCTGATGTTCTCTTCAGACAACGAGGAGAGAGTGAGAAGGAGTGAGGGGATAGAGCGACACTGAGATTGATACAAGAGGAAGGCACTGAAGGCCCAAATGATGAAGCTTTAGGAGAAAAAGCGAACGGACGCGTCAATCCCTCAGAGTTGTTGCAGATTAGGGCAGAATCGGAGCTCGCAGTGGAGGAGCTCCTGGAGCTGGTGCAGTTCTCCTTCGACAGAACGGAGGGCAGCTCGACCAGCGGCCTTGACTTTGAGAGCTTCGCGACCATCGGGGTCGCGAGAGAAGCAGTAAGATGATGAAAGGCACCGCCAAAGAGCCGGTGGGAATGTGTGGCATGGCAAAGTGATTGTTGCGTCACGGAACTATAGAAGGCCTCTGAGGGACTTCTTGCCTTCGGAGAGAAGAGAGGAGAGAAGTGACCGGAAGAGTGATGAGGGTTAGTGAGCGGCTTGCACACCCGCTCTCTCCTCATGACGGGCACAAACCCTTATATAGATATGTGAGTGGAATGGGTTGGTTTAAGGGTAGCTTGCCTGCCTAGGGTGCGTTCCTTCTGGTATACGCCTCTTCTTCACCATGTGGGCCTCGCGAGACATGCCCGATGAGTCATCTCCTTGAAGCATGGAGCAGTGACTTGTAATAGCCATGATTGTCGAAGGAAATCTGCCACCGTCTTCGAAATGACGGCCCCCTAGTACTCTATTTTCACGTGAATGTTCCAATTTTCTTTCTTTACGCTATAAGTAGTCGCAATAGGACAAGGGACACGGGGAATCTTCAGACCGTGTCATGGCTCTGAAGCATTCGCCTGACATGGCAAAGTGGCATCCGAGGGCACCTCGGCCGCGGCTTGCAATGGAAGCTATCACCAATTTCAAAAATGTCAGCCCCTGTCACAAGGGACACGGGGATTCTTCAGGCTGTATTACGGCTCTGAAGCATTCACCCGACATGGCAAAGTGGCATCCGAGGGCACCTCGGCCATGGCTTGCAATGGAAGCTATCAGTAATTTCAATAGCGTCGGCCCCTGGTTCTAGTTTCTCGCATAAATGTCCCTCGTTTTCTTTCGTTGCGCTAGCAGTAGTCGCAACGGGACAATGAACACAGGGAATCTTTGGACCAAATAGGGAGGACAAGTCAACAAATCACGGCTCCGCTCCGTTTACTCCACATGGCAAAGTGGCATGTGAGAATAGAGGGAGGGTGACTTGTCGCAAAGGCTGTCGCTGGGGGTGATGGTGATAGATCTAGATCTCCTTCCTTCCGATCCTATAAATACCTCCCTTTTCCCTCAACTTAGAAGCACCAAAGTCGTGAGAGCAGACTTGAGGAGTGCAAGCTTGTAAGGAGGGGAGGTAGTGAGAGTTGCTCAATCTTTCAGGATGGAAGGTGAATCTAGCTTCAGAGCAGAGGGTGAGTCTTCCCGCTCCTCAAAGAGGAGCCGGTCCGGTAGCAGTTCCCGGAGACTCTCAGAAGTTGAAGGACAACTGAGTGAGAGGACCCAATCACAGCTCGTAAGTGGATCCCCTAGTTCCTTATTTCATGTTTTCTTTTCCTTTCTTCCGTGCCAAACTCCGCTTTCTCACTTCTTATGGGTGTGCAAAGCCTGATGAGGTCGCACATCTCGTGGGAGCTGGTGGTAGCAGCATATCAAGGTCTACCGGCCTTCCAGAAGGCAAGGCTAGACATAATGGGGTTCGGGGCCTATGGACACCAAAAATTACACACCCAGATGTCCTGCTCGGCCTCGCATCAACAACGGCGTCGAGTGAAGAAGCCCCGGGGAGATTTGTCGTCCAGACCCCCAAATATGCACACTGCTGTGAAGCCGTCCCCGGAATCGCAACTATGAAGAGAAATCGGCCACCAAGAGCCCCACAATCCATGGGCCTCGAAGAAAATCAGATGGGCCACAACTCGTGCTCACAACGGGCTCAAAACCGCCCCTTTGGCCTTCAACGGCACAGCCTGCTGGCCTTCAGCGGCACACCCCCAAAAGCCTTCAGCGGCACGCCCAGCCTGGGCTTCAGCGGCACGCCCAAAAGCCTTCAGCGGCACGCCCGTTTGGCCCCTCAGCGGAACAGCCCCTGGCCTTCAGCGGCACGCCTAAGGGCCTTCAGCGGCACAGCCTGGGCTTCAGCGGCACGGCCCCCAGGGTGTTCAGCGGCACACCCTTCAGGCCATTTAGCGGCACGCCCGTTTGGCCCCTCAGCGGCACAGCCCCTGGCCTCAGCGATACGCCCATTTGGGCTCCTAGCGGTACGCCTTTTTGGCTCCCCCACGGCACGCCTGTTCAGCCCGCCAACGGCACAGCGGAAGGCTCTTCAACGGCTTGCTCCGGCAGGATGACGTGATGCCCACGCCCTATGAATCCTTGGCGCGCAGTGGGTTGCTGAGGTGTCGCCTGGGGAGAGGGCCACCTGCCTACTCCTCCTGCCACCCAGGACAATGGAGTCAACTCCCGTTGAATGCTCGTCGCACGCTTCTCGCTTTCGAAGGCTCCCGCCGCCCGGGGTATAAAACCCCTCTGCTTCGCTTCGAAAGGGGGACACAGACGGACACCCGGAGAAGGCCAGCCAGCCAGCCAGACAGACAGAAGAGAAGAAGAGAAAGAGAAGAAGAAGAAGAGAAGGAGAGGGGCCTCCCGCTCCGACCACCACCGCCTGGGAGAAAAGAAGAAGAAGAAGATAAGGAGGGGGAGGAGCTCACGCTCCGTCCCTCTTCCCCGTTGCGTTCCGTTTCCCCTCCCCCATTTCTTCCCTTTTATGCTTTTCTTTTTCCTTTCCCTTTCTCCCCCCATTGGTGTATCTTCCACCCTGGTGTTTTGATGTACGCATGGCCGACTTTGGCCTTCTCGTTTTCTGAATAAAAGTCTCGTTTCGCTGGGCTTCTTGCCGTCTCCGTCCGTCTGGGGTATTTTACGTGCGTTTGATCGTGCTCTCTCCCTCCTCTTCTTCTTTCATCGGTTTGGCCTCCGGTGACGATTCTTCCTCCTTGGCCTTTAACCCTCTCTCCCCTCCTGAACACCCAACGTCCAATAGCCCCCCAACGGCCTTCCCCGGTACGCCCTGCCGGGCCTTCACCGGCACACCCGGCCTGCCTCCAGTGGCACACGCCCTTGGACACCTTCGCCGGCACGCCCGTCCATGCCCCTCGCCGGCACGCCCGCCCGCCTTCGCCGGCACGCCCCCTTTGGGCCTTCCCCGGCACGGCCTTTGTGGCCTTCACCGGCACACCCTCACCCTTCCGGTCCTTGACCGGCACACTCATGGCAGTCCCCCGCCGGTACACCCCCTTTGAGCACCCGGTGCTTGCCTTTGGCCGGTACGCCTAGGCCAACCCCCAGTCCACTTCGTCCAGCCTTGGGGGCCTTCGGCTCATTGTTTTCCTGAGTTTTTCGAGGTTCTAAAAAGGTGTTGCTCCTCCGGGGGCCCACCTCCAGTTGTCGGGTTCCGCCACCCCATGTGGGCGCGTTCCCTGTATCTCCCTTACGCTCGGGTTAAGGGGAGATGCTGTCGAATTTTCTTTAGAAACTATAATACATTAAGAGACAAAAGACAGCAACAAACAAATGAAAAGAACCACAACGAAATGCTTTAACCGATGCAAGGGAACCGCAATCAACTCGAAGAGAAGCAAATCGAACGACAACTAAACAACTTGAACGCTCGTCCTCATGGGAGAAAGGGCGGAAAATTGATCAAGAGAAGAAAAGAAGAAACCCATGCACACTTAATAAAAATCAGAGAAGAAGAAAAGAAAAGCCTTAAGAGAAATGGAGGAGTGGGCCTTCACCGGTACGCCGATTCCCACCCTTCGCCGGCACACCTGGCCAAGCCTTCACCGGCACACTTGCCTTGGTGACTTCCCCGGCACGCCCTCAGCCGCCTTCGCCGGCGCACCCTTCATGGCCCCTCGCCCGTACACCCTGTCGCCCTTCGCCGGTACACCCCCTGGCCCTCAGCGGCACACTCCTCGGCCCTCAGCGGTACACCCCCTGGCCCTCAGCGGTACACCCCCTGGCCCTCCAGCGGTACACCCCTTGGCCTTCAACGGCGCACCCTTTCAACCCTCCAGCGGTACACCCCTGGCCCTCAGCGGCACACTCTTCTAGCCCTTCAGCGGCACACACCCAGGCCCTTCAGCGGCACACCCCCAGGCCCCTCAGCGGTACACCCTCCTGCCCTTCAGCGGCACACACCCAGGCCCCTCAGCGGTACACCCTCCTACCCTTCAACGGCACGCCCTCAGCCCTTCAGCGGTACACCCCTTTTTAGCCCTTTAATGGCCCATTCTCTCTCCAGAAAATATGAGTAATAATAATAAATAATAACAAATTCAAAAATGTATAAATAAATAAGAATAATAAAGGAACAAACAATAATAATAATAATAAGCTTCAAATAAATAATAATAATAATAATAATTAGACCAATAAATGATAACAGAGATGAACGGATAATGATAACCGACTTAACAAAAAACGACACGCAAATGAATGATAATAAAACGAACAAAAATAATAATAAACCTAATAATAACACTATTAAATGAATAAATCACAAGAAGAAATGAATAAACGATAATAAAGAATTCACTCAAAGATATATATAAGTTAACAAATGATAATGATGACATTCCTTAAATAATAATAAAATAATGCAACCCGCTTTGCAGCCTCGTCTCTCCCGTGACCCGGTGCTGAAGGAACAACAATGCCGCCCTTGCAGGCTGGGTCTGAGTCTTGGGAATTTATCCTGAAATGGCCATGACCCGACCTCGTCTCAGGCCGACATTCTGATTAAACCAGACTCGTTTCTCCGGCCGGATTCCTTCCGAGCCGCTACTAAAATTGCCGCACGTTCGGCAGACATTTGAACGGATTCACCCCGATTCCCGCCGAGTTCTTAATACGGACCCGTATCCGAACATGAAAAGGCCCGTGAGCGACTTTCATAGCCGGTGGCTCCTACCCCAACATGGTTGTGAGCCGGCACGGCCCTGGGCCAATAGCTCACCAATTCCGACCCGTTCCTATCAGGATTTGCTCCCGCTCTTTCATTGAAATTGCCGTAGACTCGGCATACATTGGTACGGGGTCGCGTCCACCCCCGTCACGCTCTCAATATGGGCCCTTGCCCGAACATGGAAAGGTCCGCAAGTGACCGACAGAATCGGAATAGAACGAGACGGCTCTCGCCACCCCTGGACTCCTCCCATGGGAATATCAATAAGACCTCCGTGGGCCATATTTAGACCTCGGGCCCGTCCCGATCATGGTCATCGTCTGGCTCATATCTCCGGTCTACAGCCTGTTCCTCTCGAACATGTTTTCAGTTCCGAAGCCTAGTCCCGGGACCGTCCCCCGTTGCCCCGGGGCACCGGGAATATTAATGATGCCCATGCAAGCCCTGTTCGGACCACGGGAGGCGCCCCCAATATGGTCCTGACTCGATCTTGCACCGGGCCAATAGATTCACGGGTTTCCGGATACAATAACCGAGATTCAACCGAACGTTTTCAGTGTCTCGGAACAATAAAACTTGCCGTGTCCCGGCCCGCATACATTCTCGATCTTTCCGCGACAATCACGATATTCCCAATACCGGACACCCGTCTGAACATTAAACGGTCTCCTGAGCGACCGACATGTTTCGAACGCCCGCTTCTCCGGACACGGGACTTTTCAGCCGATTCAAGGGGTACTCCCTCGTCGCCCTTGGCACCGAAAATATTAATGACGCTCATGCAAGTCTTGTTTCGACCGCGGGGGGCCCACCGCAGTATGGTCGCAGCTTGCTCTTGCACCGGGCCAACAGATTTACCGGTTTCCGACCGCCCTAACCGAGGTTTAGCCGAACATTTTCCGTTCTTCTGAACAATAAATTGCCATATACTGGCATACATATGCTCCAGTTTTCCCGCGACAACCGCGATTTTATCGAGTCGGACATTCGTCCGAACATTAAATGGTCAGTACATGACCGACATGACCGCGAATGGTTTTCTTCTCGCCCTCGCGCGAGGATTACATTACCCCCTAATAGACCTTTTATGCAATTAATTTCTCGGCCATGAGGCCCTGAATCTCGGCGATTAATCAAGGGTGTTCCCTCGTATGGGGGATGTAAATGACGTCGTGACCTTTATGGCGAGGCGGGTTTTGGTCTCGACACGAACCACACAATCGTCTGACGAAGTCAGATCGAGCGCACCATGGGTTCTTCGGAGCCCGAATAAATTGTCACTCCGGTGACTGGCACGCCCACGCACTTAATAAACGAATGAACCACCCGAATAAACGAACAGTACCTAATTAATAATAATAAGAGTCGAACGAAAAAGTGCGTCCACAGGGCCTTCCTCCGAATCGAGCCTCTCAAGCTTGACCTTGCCCTAATCCAGGGACTGCGTGAAAGATGGGACCCGATGAGTCGGGCATTCCTGATGCCTTGGGGGCACATGGTGCCCAGCCTGGAAGACATGGTCCACATCACGGGCCTTAAAGTGGATGGGGAGGCAGTGACTGGCGTCACCTACACGGACTACCGAGAAGGTGCCCAAAAGCTGTTAGGGCTGGACCTCGACGGTTGGAAGAACATGTCAGTAGCCAATGCATCGATCATGGAGGCACTAGGGCTTACTGACATTCGTCCACGGGATGACGAGTCCCTGGAGGAATTCATGGAAAGAACCGAAAGAGGAGCCCGTGATGTGTACTGCGTGGACGCCAGTAACTGGGAAAGGACCAACATGGATCTGAGGAAGTTCCTCATCTTTCTGTTGGGCAAGTTGCTACTGGGCTCCAAGGGAGACAATATACACTGCCGCTTCCTGGAACTGCTCGTGGACTTGGAGAGAGTAGGACAGTATGCCTAGGGAGCTGTCATACTAGCGCATCTATTCACAGGTCTGTCGCAAAGGACAAGCCGAGAGGTGACAATAAATGGGTTTACGCCCTTCATCCAGGTAAAAGATTATATGTTTTTTTTGTGGTTTTTATTTTATGCCTTTTTTGTATTTGTTGATGCTGTGAACGCGTCACGTGGTGGACTGAAAGAGAGAGATGGGGTTTCTCCCTCTCTGAGTGAAAGAGTAAAAAATGATGAAAATAAAAATGAAAACGCGTGCGTAAAAGGGTGATGTAGAAAGGACGGTAGAGAGTATGACCTAAAAGGTCACTCTGTACGGGGACGGGGAGTCTAGACTTATCGGACCCTCGGTATAGGGCGGAGAACGGGATCCGAAGACCCTCTCACACAAACTGAACCCCTTCCCGGTAGGCGTGACCTACCATTCTGAGGACAACTTTCTATATACCGAGTGCGAATCTGGGACTCTACGTAGTAGAAGTTGGCGGACACAAAGACACACGTAGACTCAGAATTTGGGACGGCATATCATTCCTCACACGATGATAATAACATGAATATAACAAGTGAACAGACCGCCGCAGGATATTGATCCGTGCGGGGTTTTAATAACAATATAACAAAATGCCGAAAGAAAAATGCCGAAGTAAATGACCACGGTGAAATGACTCACCGCGGCCGATTATAGTACAAACAGACCAGGGATTTAGCTATCCGCGGGTATTATAGACATAAAGTAAAATTTACTACAAGCACGCATTTGGTAGTGTGATCGCCAGGGACCGAGGGCTCCGAACTGGTTGATTGATCACTTGGCCTTTGACGCGGGATTTGCGCAGGTTTCTTCTTCCTCTTCGTTCGAGGGGTCGAAGAAGGGGGCTTTTGACTGGTTACCATGCAAAATAAACAAACAGAAAATAAAATTAAGTTAGACAAGTGATATAATATGATAACAATTCATAAGATAAAACAGTGATAGCATGTATGACAAACTAAAAGCACAACAAAATAGTAAGAGTAACAAAAGAGCCGCTGATGGCGACACAAGCGCGAAGCGGGCAAACGATGGGACGAGACGGCTTCCCCGTGTACGAGAGCACGCGGGAGCGTTGATTGGGACGGAGGTTCGGCTTTTATTCCTGCACGAATTTAAGAAGTATTAAATATATGTACGCAAAACATGTTTATATATATATATATGTACAAATATACATATACATGTCTAATGATATATATATATATAACTATATATATTAATATATATACATAATGATATATATAAAATATCTATCTACACCCTGAAAATAAAAGAAACAAAATAAAATAGCTAAACTAGGATATTTAAAATAAAGAGAAGGGAAGAAAAAGAACACTTTTTAAGGCTTTTCTTGAGACTTTATTTATATGTGTATATAGTATATATATGGGATATATATAAGAGAGAGAGAGATATATATATATATCGCATATAAAATACTACAGATGAATACTAAATGCTCTATTATAGATTTAGTATATATATCTGCACTTTATATGTACTATATAAATACTATATATATGCTATATACATAAATACTACACACAGGGAGGAAAGGGGGAGATAGAGAGGCAGAAGGATGAGGGGTCGGGTGTGAGAGATTGAGAAAGAGAGAGTAAGAAAACATGGAGAAAAATAGAGAGAAGGTGAGAGAGAGTAACAATAAAAAAATAAAAAAAAAAAGAGAAAGGATGAGAGGGATCGAGAGAGAGAGAGAGGGAGAAGCATAGACGAGAGAGATGAGAGGGGGAGAAAGAGATTAAGAAAGAGAAAGAAAAAAATATAAAAGATGAGGGAGAGAGAGAGATCGGGTGAAAGAGGAGAAGAGAGAGTCAAAGAGAGAAAGAGAGAGGTTAAGATAGAGAGAGATACGGCAGGGAGGGGGGTGAATAAAAATAAATAAAAAAATAAGAAAGCGAGGGAGAGATCGAGAGAAAGAGGGAGAGAGAGAGAGACGCGAGAGGGGGAGAGAGAGAGGCCGACGATGGGGAAGAAGAGAGAGAGAGGGAGAGGGAAGAAGAGAGAGATAGAGATAGGAGAGGAGAGAGAGAGAGAGAGGACCGAGAGAGAAAGGGAGATGAGAGGGGGATCGCAAGAGAGTGAGAAAGAGAGAGGGGGTGAGAGGGGAGAGAGAGCAGCGCGAGAGATACAGAGGGGGAGAGAGAAGAGAGGAAGAGCACGGTGGGAAGTGGGGGGGGTCGACGCGGTAGTGGCCGGAGGCAGCGCGGCGGTGTCCACGGCGACGTGGGGAGGTGAGCTCGACGTGGGCAGTAGGTCGAGGTGGACGGACGTGCAGTTGGTGGCGGACGACGTCCAGCGTTGGTGCTGTGGTCAACGGGCGTGCGGACAGCGGCCGGCAAGGTGAACATGACGGAGGGCACGGTGAAGATGGTGGGATGATGGCGTCCGGCGGCGGTGTGGTTGGACGAGGCGGCCGATGGCTGTTCTGGGCGTTGGCGGCGATGTGAGCAGCGGCGTCCGGTGGTGGCAGCGCTGTCGGAGATTCACAGGCGGAGGTGCTGACGGCGACGACGGTCGGCAAGGTGGAGCTCGTGACGGAGGGCATGGTGGAGACGGTGGGCATGCAGACGGTGGAGGATGGCCGGGGACGGCAACGTGGGTGGCGTGGACGTGGTGACTTCACGATGGTGAGAAGATGGCCGGAGGGTGGTGGACGGCACTGTGGCGTCGGTGGCGTGGCAACGGTGACGACGAGGGGACTACCGGCGACGAGCGGCAGGTGCAGGCGGACGATGAGAACGGCAACGGCTTCACGGCATGCTCGCGGAGGTGGTGCTGCGGCTGGTGCTCGGGGCAGACCGGGGTTGCTCGCGGCGACGTGGACGGGATGGCGACGGCGATGAAGAAAGGACGCCGGTGAGGCCGTTGCCGTGGGCGACCGGACGAAGGCAACGGCAGTCGACGGACGGCGTGGAGCTGCTACGGATGGTAGAACGGTGGTCACGACGGTGGTGGCGTGCACGTGTGTGGCAACGTGGGAAGGGGTTGGAGGTGGCTGTGGCGGCTGTTGGCTGCCATCGGTTCTGTAGAGGAGAGGGAGTAAGGGAGAGATGGGCTCACGGTGGCTGTGTTGTGAAGTGGAAAAGATGATGAGAGGAAGAGGTGGAGGTGTGGCAGTAGAGATAGGCTTCGATGGGGTTGACAGTGAAGTGGAGAGGGACATGAGGGGGAGAGATTCCCCGTGTCCGGCTGCTAGGTGTACAAGACAGAGAGTGATAATGAGAGAAAGGACAGTGAGAGATAGGTGTGTGGTGGTGATTGGAGGAAGTGGATACCAAGAGGGAGATAAGAGAGGAAACGTGAGAGAGACACGAGGATTGAGATCGGGGGATTTAGGGGGTGAGATAAGTGATTTGGATACTAATTGCGATTAAGTTGATTAAGAAATTTTTTGTTTGTCTAAGCTATTAAAAATAAAACTAAGTATACATACACATCTACGTATATATTTACAACCATATATATATATATTATATTATATATTATACATATATATACAACATTCTCTCTATATATATAAAACATATATATTCAAGGTTTATATTTTTTTAACCTTTTCTTAATTTTTTTGATTTTTTAATAACCTTTTTGAATTTTTTTGTATTTTCTTATAGCCCTTCTTTTGATTTTTTTAACCTTTTTTGTATTTTCTTTAAACCTTTTTAATAATTTTTTTTGTATTTTTTTATGCTTTTCTCAATATATATATATTTATTTTTGTATTTTTTTCTAACCTTTTTTGATTTTTTTTATATTTTTTATGTAAAACCTTAAAAATGACTAATCACGCACGTAAATCAAATGCATAAGCCACTTTGGGGCATCACGGTGTAATATGAGATTTACCCGCGAAAAATGTGAAAACAGCGTGTCTACAGCTGCCCCGCCTTGGCATCTGCTTTGTAGTGACAAGACATGTAATGTAATGGAATGAAATGTATGGAATGAAATGGAGTGAAGCGAAAAGTAAGTGCCAAGGTGTGATGAGACACGCCCTCATCATTCTTCCGATGGGAATCTTTCCCGAGTTTCACCGAAGTAACCTTGAAGAAGGTTCTCCGAAATCAACCATTGTTTGGATGATAAACAAACAAGGAAAGACAAAATGTGCTCTGGGGCACAAACAACTAAAAGAGGACCAACTTCACGGCGCGGAAGTACCTGGGTCGTAGGCCTGCAGGCTTCACCATTGGAGAGCGGTTACCAGCCATTGCGGACGTGCTACATCCAAGGTGGGTCCGAGGGGAATAAAAAGTGAACTGGAGATAAATCCAAACAATGGTTTCTTCCAGAAAAACGGCCCAAGGCAACCTCTAGAAAACTCAGTACTCGACTCAGAATGGAACATCTCACATTTCAGAGTGTTTAAATATAGTGGCTTACACAATCAACTTAAGTGAATGATTTTCGCAATGAGATCAACTGGCCAAGGATAATATCGTTAAGCTGTGGAGACCAGGTCAGGATATCGATTCGATGAGTCGGTAAGGAGCCAGGGCTCGTTTATCGACACACCGAATGGAACCGTCGTCCCCATTCTAGCACAACTTAACGTCCTATCCGTACATCTCGGACTAAATGCAATGCAGGACACAATGCGGAGATATACATGTGGGAGAGTGTTGATCCATTTTTCTTGTTTTTCTTCTCTTTCATCTTTTTTCGTGCTTTTTGTTTTTCTTTTTTTAGCCTGCATCCATCAGTGATCACAGTAAACAGAAATATTTCACAAGAAATAAACACTCACATGTACAGAATATCAATCAGTCACAATAATTCACACAAGCAGGCGAAGCATAAAAAGCAGAGTTCACGTGGCAAGGCACATAGTGGCAACTCATCATTTTTTGTTTGTTTTATTCTTTTTCTCTTTTTTTGTGTTTTTTTTTGGATTTCTAGTGTTCAGTCATTACTCGGCATTTGTTCCCTTTCTTTTCAGGGTGCCCAGCAGGTGGCAAAGGATGGCCGACAGGGGCTTTTGGTTCCAATTCCTCTTTTGGAGGTCATGTCCTTCCAGAAGCAAGTTCTAGGCATAATAGCTTGTGCTGAAGAGAGTGAGCATGAGCTCGGAGCTCAGATGGGCGTGATTCAGTTTGAAATTCAACTACACAGTTCACCCACTTATCCTGACCTTGTGGGATGATTGGAGCTGGAAGGCAGTGGAGATTCAGGGTGTGTTAGCTCTTGTGGTCTGAGCAGAGAAGGAGTGTGTCGATCAATCAGAGTGTAATGCCCAGACGACATAGCTGGAGGAGGAGCGACGACGACACGTCGTCGAAGAGCTGCCCCGAGACGTCCCGGAGCTGAAGGTTTCTCTCCACATGGCGAAGAAAGAAGTAAAGCAAGAGATAATGGGGAAAAAGGGCAAAGGCAGAGCAGCACATGAGGCCCAAGAGATGGAACTCTGAGAGAAGGAGCGTCCAAACACGTCCCTTGCTCTGCAGATTGGAGGGGAGTTGAAGCTCACCATAGAAGAGCTCCTGGAGTTGGTAGCGTCTCCATTGGCAAAGCAAAGGGGAGCTCAGCCAACAGCTTCGGATTCAAGAGCTTTGCGGCCATCGGGGTCGCAAGAGAAGCTGGAGAACGGCGAGGAGCACTGCCAAAGAGCAGGTGGGAACGTGTGGCGCGACAAGGCGATTGCTGCGTCACAGGCTCTAGGAGGCTTCTCGGGGACTTCTGTCTTTGGAGAAAGGAGATACAAACAGGAAGGTGACGAGGGTTTGTGAATTGCTCGTACACCCACTCTCTCCTGATGGTGGGCACAGAACCTTATATAGATGTGTGAATGGAACAACTGGGTTCAAACACGGCTGGTTTGCCCTAGATGTGTTCCTTCTGCTCTACACCTCTTCTCTACCACATGGGTCCTCACGCGAGACCTGCTCGACGAGATGTCTCCTTAAAACACGGAGTGGTGACTCACCATAGCCATGATTTTCAAAGGGAATCTGCCATCAGACTTCAACAATATCGGCCTGTGGTGCTCTTTTCCACGTGAATGTCCCTCGTTTCCCTGTTTGCGCTAAAAGTAGTCGCAATAGGACAAGGGACACGGGGAATCTTTGGACCGAATAGGGGTGGCGGGTCAACAATCACAGCTCTGCTCCATTCACTTCACATGGCGAAGTGACACGCGAGTGTACCGTGGCCATGATTTTTCAAAAGGATCTACCACCAATTTCAACAACTTGGGCCGCTGGCCCTCTTTTCCCGCATGGGTGTCCCCCATTATTAGCAACATGACAATGGGCACGGGGAATCTCCGGACCGTGTAGGGAGGGCGAGTCAGCAAGTCACGCCTCCGAATTAGTCACTCCATATGGCGAAGTGACACACAAAGGTAGAGGGAGAATGCCTCATTACAAGGGTTGTTGCTAGGGGTGATTGTGCTTGATCCAGATCGTCTCCCTTCCAATCCTATAAATACCTCCCCTTTCACTCGACTTGAAAACACCAAAGCCGTGAAAGCTGATTGAAGAGTGAAAATTCATAAAGAGGGGAGGTAGTGAGTGTTGCTCAATTCTCAGGATGGAGGGCGAATCTAGCTTTAGAGCAGAAGGTGAGTCTTCCCGCTCTTCAAAGAGGAGCAGATCTGGTAGTAGCTCCAGGAGACTCTCAGAAGTCGAAGGGCAACTCAATGAGAGGACGCAATCACAACTCGTAAGTTAGACCTTGTCATCCCTTCCTTCATTCTTTCTTGCTTTTTCTTCCTTGGCAAAGCTCCCCTTTGCTCAGTTCTTATGTATGTGCAGAGCATGATGAAATCGCCCATATCATGGGAGCTAGTGGTTGTCGCATATCGCGGTCTTCCAGACTTCCAGAAGGCCAGGCTAGACGTGATGGGATTTGGGGCCTTTCTTCGGATCGAGCCGATCAAGCTCGACCTGGTCCTCATCCATGCATTGCGCGAAAGATGGGACCCAGTGAGTCGGGCATTCTTGATGCCCTAGGGACACATGGTACCCAGCCTGGAAGATGTGGTCTGAATCACGAGCCTCAGGGTGGATGGTGAGGCAATGACCGGAGTCACCTATGCGGACTACCGAGAAGGTGCCCAGAAGCTACTAGGGTTGGACCTGGATGGTCGAAAGAATAGGTCAGTAGCTAAGGCGTCCACCATGGAGGCGTTAGGGCTTGCTGATACTCGTCCACGGGATGACGAGTCCTTGGAAGAATTCATGGAAAGGACAGAAAGAGGGTGCCGTGCTGTGTACTGCACAGATTTCGGCAATTGGGAAAGGTCCAACATGGATCTGAGGAGATTTCTCCTCTTTTTGCTGGGAAGATTACTACTGAGCTCGAAGGGAGGCAGCATCAACTGTCGCTTCCTAGAGCTGCTAGTAGACCTGGAGAGAGTAGGACAATATGCATGGGGAGCTGTCGTGCTAGCACATCTGTTTACAGGTCTTCCCAAGAGGCAGACCGTGAGGTGACTGTCAGTGGCTTTACACCATTTATCCAGGTAATTTTTGTTTCATTTTTTTTTTGTGTGTTTTCCCAATAGTTCACTTAAGGCACTAATGGCACATAATGATGCAACTATGGAGCTACTACTACCTCCCGATGGGGAGAGCTCGGCATTGGCAACCAATGACGGTGCCATTAGCCAGATGGTGGCAACACATTATGAGTACAGCACCTCTATCCTACCAATTGATGGTGTTAAGACGTGAGCTGCAGGAGTTCCCTACAGGGATGGCAGGATTTTTTTGCTTTTTGTTTTCTTTTGCTTTTTGTTTCTACATTTGACTAGCTAAATGGATATGTACAATCTAATCTAGGTGAACTGGAGACCCTACTCAGGTATGGTCGATGCCGACCAACCGTGGGTTTTGATGAGCCGCGCCCGATTTGGGCGAGAGCTTTGGATCCACTGCCTGAATGAAATCGAACCGCTTCGGCTACGATTAGTTATGAGGACCCTAGGGTTCGCCCAGGAATGGGTGGATACGACTGCGCCACCTCGCGTAGGAAGAAAGACACGCAGACCGGTAACCTGCATTGATTGGCGTGTACGGTTCCCCGAACAGTATGAAGACTGGCAACGGGGTGGCACAATCGTGGAATCGCAGGCACAGGATAGTGAAGACTATCTGCGTCTGTATAGGGCAATGTATGCAGAGCGACTCCAACCTGGGGGACTTGTGGAGGTAGGCCTCCCTTTTTTGGTCTTTTCTTCTTTTTCTTATTTTTGTTTTTATTCATTTTTTTATGGAAATGCTGACTCCTATAATATGACTACAGGATGTCCGTGATACCATGATAGCGAACTTGCGAGCTCACTTGGCAGACACGGAACGACAATTGGGTGACACGCGTGGTGCCTTAAGTGCCTCGGTAAGTGTATATACCATGCACATGCCTAATCATGATTTTAGATTCATGGTGCTCAGCCACTAATTATCACCTCATGTGGTTATAGCGCGCCCAGATTGACGCGACCTCATCAACAATGGGACCAGATGGCGTCTCTTCCAGCTTATGGATCCCTACCTCAGAGTTGGATTTGGTTCACGAACAACTTGCTCGTGCCACGCAGCGTGCCGCAGAGGCAGAAGGAATGCTCTCTATACAGGTATGGGTTTCATTGTTGAATCTTTCTCATTCATGCCTTGCCGCATACCTGAGACGGTATATCTGGCAGGAAAAAGAGGTGCAAGAGGCACTTGCCCATGTTGCACAGAGGGAAGCTAGAATAGGGGATCTGGAAGAGGAACTACAGCGTCGGCCAGATGATGACTCTTCTAGGGACGCCGTGGAGCTGAGAATCACCCTTCAACTGGAGAGGGAAGACCGAGAACGAGAACGAGTAGAGAAAGAAAGGGACAGAGAAAGAGAGAGAGCCGACAGATTGGCTGAGAGAGAGGAGCGAAGGGCCATGGAAGCCCAATTGTTTGAACTCTGAACCAGCCTTGGCCTTGCTAAACAATGGCTGAAAGATGGTGAAGAGCGCTACCGAAGAGCACGAGAACGTGACTTTCGTGTTAGTAGCTTCTTTGGTGCCCCCGCAGATCAACGCCGGGGTGTGGAGATGGGAAGAGGAATGCAGAGCGGTAGAAGTACCGCTTTTCGTAGTTGGGTTGCACCCTCAAGAGCGTCTTGCCCAGAGAGCGGAGGGACGAGTAATGTAGAGAAAGAAGGTGAGACTTAATGTACAATTTCTAGGAATGAAATAAAAAGTTTATTTTTTTTGTTTTCATCTCTTTCTTGCTATCTCGAAACCCTGCATACATCACTGAAACAACAAGTCAGAATTTCTGCTCTGACTTGGCCCCTTGCTCAATAAGCAGATGTTTGTTTTGAACTATCCTTGATAATGGGTCAAGGGGCCAAGCCTTTATTAATGAAGGCAAGATAAAGATATGATGATGAATGCGGCACACAAGCACACGGATGCAAGCGAAATTTAAAAGTGGGATGCTGCATACAAATGCAATCATAAGAAATGTAATTTTTTTTCTATTTTTATTTTTTCTTGCATTTTTTTGTTGTTTTATTTTTCTTGCATTTTTTTGTTTTGCATATATCTACATTTTTCTCTTTTTCCTTTTTTTTGTTGTTTTTATCATCATCATCATTTTTTTTGTTGCTAATGCCTGGTAAACACCCATATGGCACCTAACCTGCATGAGAATATGGATTTCTTAATAACCTCCCAGGTATCCTAAGTGCACATCTAGGTTGATTTGGGCCTCTAGACTCCTCGAATGATAATCCTGTCGGCTAAGACTTATCCTGATGACAATCCCGTCATGCGATGCTTAGGCTCCCAGTTGCTTCTGACCACAGGGATTCACCCAAAAAGTGTTTGAGGTAAATGATTTGCCCGACCCGGGTCTATTTTCTCACAACTCCAGATGATATGTAATGGAACACCATGTAACCTAAACGACCAACCGCGCGACGTTGACCCGGAATCAGACGTCGTCGCACCCGTAGGTGACGCGCTTGCATTGGTCTAAGCCCGAGATTAGACTAAGAAGGCATTAAGATGGTAGACAAAGGTCTTAACCGGCAAGAAACACGGAGACTCCTTCACGACAATGGCTTCTGCTTTTCAAAATGGACAACCATGTGTGTGTTGTTAAAAACAAGGTTGCAAGCCTTGGCGGATTTCACCCTTCGGATACTCCATTTAGCTTTCATCTTCAGGGGAAGAAGGAATAGTATAGGGGGTAAACCTCCTGAGAGGACCGGCAAAGCTGTCAACCCGGCGAGCAAGTAGGGGTACACTTAACTTCCCTTTTCGGGTAACTTCAGATCAAATCTCGAACATTTACATTTCATGGCCTCTTTTGTATAGAATTTGACTTTGAGTCAAAAGAGTTTATCTGGTGGAATCAGGCACGGTTACGACCAGGCCTTTTCTTTTGACTTTGATTTTTTGCTTCTTTTTTTTATTTTTTGATAGATTTTTTGCGAGGGACATGATCTTTTGATAATGTGGAATCTCTCTTGTATGCCTGCGGGGACACTGCCCTCTTCTCATGCTCTGATCCATGCTCGAGAAATTGGATCCTACTCTTACCCTGAGGGGTTGTGTTTGTGTTTCCCATGCTCAACGTTTTAAGGGCGCCAGCTGTCTCATTCGGTCGAGAAGAGAGAGAATAAAGACTATGGCTTTCGTGGAGACCTTCGGGGTGAGGCCTCACCATAAGCAGTGCTATCAATTTTTATAACACACATGTATATGTGCATGTTGCCTTCTTTTGAGTGGGCATAGGCCGAACTGGCCGGACAGGGGTCTCCACGGTTCTGGCAAACCAAGACCTGAGACCTACCAGTCTTAATGGGCCCTATCTTGGCATGGAGGTAAGATGCAGTAACTTGATTCCATGCATGGTGGTCTCCAGACATTAACGTTTTAAATTTTCTATTTTTTTGGTCTTTCCTTTTTGCTTTATATACATATCTTTATTGTTTTCATTATATTTCATATTTTTTTGTTGTTTTTATTTTCAAAATTTTTTATTTTTGACAGTATGTACACCTATCTAAGGGTAGTACCTTTTGAGATACAGCCCATTCCAAGGGTAGGATAACTCGATCCCCTCAGCATTGACTGTCTATATGCGTTGCCAGGATGCACAGCCTGAACCACGTACGGTCCTTCCCAATTGGGTTGGAGTTTAGAACGCGGCCCGCCAGGTTTTACAAAAATTCTTTTCACTACCATTTCACCAACTTTGAATTTTCTCTCAATAACCTTCTTTTGGTAAAAACGTGCGAGTCTATTTTGGTAGACGCGAGCATGCTCGGCAGCAACAAGATGTTTCTCGTCTAAGAGTTCCAACTGGGCAAGGAGAGAATCGCGACGTTCATCGAGGGGAAGGTCCTTGTCCAGTTGTACTCTCAGAGAGGGAATCAGAATCTCATACGGAACTACCGCCTCCATCCCGTAAGTGAGGGCGAACAGAGTTTACCCAGTAGGAGTACGGATTGAAGTGCGATAGGCCCATAGAGCTTCGATAAGCTTCTCTGGCCAATCCGAGAATCTGACTCACATGTTTTCTTTATGATTTTGATCAGTGTTTTATTCGTGGCCTCTACTTGACCATTGCCTTGTGGATAATGTAGTGATGAATGATGCAATGCAATTTTATACCTTTTGCAGAAGTCCTGAAGGTCCTGAGAAATGAATTGGGGTCCATTGTCGGTGATGATAGTTCTTGGCATGCCGAACCTGGCAATGATGTTCTTCACTTCGGCCCATTTGGTGAAATACTCCGTTGCAGTGAGAATGAAGGATTTTTGCTTGGTAAGAGAGTTGGGATCACCGAGAGGACCAATGATGTCTAATGCCCACATGGAGAAAGGCCATGGGGAGGACACCGGATGAAGAGAGGAAGATGGGGAATGTATCTTATCGGCGTGAAGTTGACACTTGACACACCTACGGACATAGACAGACAGCACAGTCTTCCTCCATAGTGGGCCAGTAAAAGCCTCGCCGAATGATCTTCTTAGCAAGCATTTGGCTGTTCACATAGCCACCGCACACACCTAAGTGTGCTTCCTCTACACACTTCCAGGACTTATCATCATCCAGACATCTTAGAAGGACACTAGTGAGGCTTCTTTGGTACAGCAATCCGCCAACTAGTGTGTTTATTTTGAAGGAGTGGTAACAAGACTAGAATGAGGTAGAAGATGCCTAGAAGAATTTACAGGGTGAGAAGAAATCAAAGAAAAGAGTGAGGGCTAAAGCCTCAAAAGCAATGTGAGAACGGGGAGATGCCCGAGGCAGTTGATGTGGCAAGAATCGAGTTAGACTCAAGATCAGGATCAGGAGAAATTAGAAATTGATGAATCGAAGGAGGCGGATCCGGAGGGTCCGGACGTAAAGGAGAGAATCATGGGGGGATGGATCTGGAGGTTCCGGAGGAAGAACATGATGAGGAACGCGATGTTTTGAGAAAAGGTATGCAAAAAGGTAATTTAAAGTGATGAAAAGGACGAAGGACACAATGCCACGGAAGAACAAAAGGATAAATCGGAAGAAGGAAAGATCTGAAGACTTCGGACGAATATGAAAAGGAAGGGCGTGATGCCCTAAGAGGGATGGATAACAAGATGAGAAATCCGGAGGTTCCGGAGGGATATAAAAAGGAAGGGTGTGATGCTCTGAGAGAGATGAAGAATGATATGAGAAATCCGGAGGTTCCGGAGGCAGATGAGAGGTGGATAAAGACGGGGAATTAAATAAAGAGGGGTCCGGGGATTCCGGACGGGGAGGAATGTGAGGGCAGATAGATAAAGATAGGGAATTAAATAAAGTGGGGTCCGGAGGTTCCGGACGGGGATGAGAGATAGATAAAGATATGAAATTAAACAGAGAGGGGTCCGAAGATTCCAGACAGGGAGGCATGTAAGGGCCCAGAGGCTCCGGACGAGGTGGAATATATGACTCGGATAAAAACATGGAACTAAACAGAGCGGGGTCCGGAGGTTCTGGACGGGGACGATGATGTGGGATGGATAAATATAGGGAATTAAACAAAGAGAGATCCAAAGATTTCGGACGGGGTGAATGGGGGATGGATGAAGACAAAGAACTAAGCAGAGAGGGGTCCGGAGGCTCCGGACGAGAATGATAGATGGATAAAGATATGGAATTAAACATGGAGGGGTCCGGAGGTTCCGGACGGGGATGAATATAGGGGTCCGGAGATCCCAGACGAGGTGGAATGTAAGGATCCGGAGGCTCCAGAGGAGGTTGAATGTGAGGGTCCAAAGACCCTAGAACAGAAGAGGAGCTTGATTGCGTAGATCTAGATGATGGAAAGTGTCCCCTTAGCCAATAGATCACCCATAAAAAGAAGCAGAATAACAACACGAGTAGTGATGGAATAGGATATGAAGTAGATGGGCTACAAGATGGCTCCTCAACATGGGAATTCTCGCCCTTAAGCTTCACTTTATGCTTTCCCTTTTTCTTGGTGGATACTCTCTCACAGCGCGGCCTCTCAACCTTCAGTATAGCTTCTTGGCCTTTTGGCCTCGCAGGCCACTCTCTCCAATTATGTAACCCAAAAGATGGCCTGGTCCTTCTCTGACCAACTGGCTCGATTGGTGCAGTGGAGGCCCACGGGCTCTCATTTGATGAATTTTTAATACGATCCTTTGGACATATCAAAATGGACGGCAACTCTCTTGGCAAAATATCATAGCAAAAATTTGAGAGTTCCGTTTGTGAAACATGAATCTTGACACGAAATGGCTCCTTTGGAAATACCTCCCTTGATAGATGAATGGTATCTATTATTGGAAGTTCGATGCTCGGCATAAGGAGCTTCTTACTTTGTGGACCGATCAAGGCCGTTGGAATATCATGTGTGAATGTGATTAGTAGCACAGGCATTTGCCCCTTGCATGGAAGTTGGTAGGGAGTAGACAAAATGTCAAAAGCTTCCAACAAGGAGTGACCTGACTCGACCTTGAGCATAGAATTCATCATCTCCTCGGTAGTAGAATGTGTCATTATTATGTTCGAGGAGAACCCCTTCTTTTGATTAGCCATTTGAACTATGACCGAACAAGGGGTAATAAGAGCCGTGAAAGAATGTTGGCCCATGAGTAACGTGACCGCTATTGTTTTGGCCCCTGATTTGCTCAGCACTGATTCCTGAGAGTCCTTCTTGATGGGCATTGGTGCCAATGGAAATTCAGCCTTCTCAAAGGTGACCGGCACAAGAACCCGAATCGACATTCGGCAAATGAAATCTTGGATTTTGAATGGCATTGCCATGGCCAAATTCTTCTTGTCCGGTTCTTGAACATTATCTTTGGCACATGTGTCTGTAGAAAGACACCCACTCCGAGAGGTGGTGGAAGGAGGTGAGTCGGAGGGAATAGGCTCAGCAAGTAATGGAGGTTCAATGGAAGGAGTTGTAGGAAGGGTAGGTGGAGGTTGAAACACGGTGAGCTTTTCTCCTTGCTCGGAAGCATAGGAGGTTGGCTCAGGTGCAAAAACAGACGAACCCTGCTCAGGATTAATCACGGGTTTAGGTAAGGGATCACGTGGAAGAACATGAATAGGTTGGGGACAAGGGGTTATAGGGATGGTGGAAGCCTTAAGTGACGGAGGCGAGATGAAGGCAACGGGCTCAGCGGGTAATAAAGGTTCAATGAAAAGGGTTGTAGAAAGAGTAAGTGAGGGGTGAGACACGACGAGCTTCTCCTTGTGCTCGGGAGGAGACGAGGTTGGCTCGGGTGTAAAAATCAATGGGCCCTGCTCAAGGTTAATCACGGGTTTAGGTAAGGGGAGTGGAGGAATAGGGATGGTTGGATTCGGGGTTATGGGGATGATGGAGGTTTTAAGCGGAGGTAATGGAGGGTTACTAGGTTGGGGACAAGGACTAATTGGAGGTTCAATGGGGGCTGATGGTGTGAAGATTACTTGTGTAGTTGGAGGGGTAACAGTAAGAGACTTGGTGCGTAGGAAGCGTCGGGTTTTAGTGGTACATGAAGGGTTCAAAATAGGGGGCGATTCTTGGTGTATTGATGCAGGTTGTTGGGATACAGACCCGTCATCATAACACCATGTGGTTTCACAGGTAGGGGTAGGGACAGTGGATGATTCATGGTGCATTGATGTGGGCTGTTGTGGCATGGACCCATCATCGTAATACCACGATGTCTCATAAGTAGGGGTAGGGATAGTGGGAGACTCATGGTACATTGACGCGGGTTGCTGGTGCATGGACCCATCATCGTAATACCATGACGTCTCATAGGTAGGGGTAGGAACAATGGGAGACTCATGGTACATTGACGCGGGTTGCTGGTGCATTGACCCATCGTCATAATACCATGATGTCTCATAGACAGGGGTAGGATCAGTGACTTCGTCCTGAGCATGTGAGTCTTCTAGTGGTGGTGGAAGAGGGAAGGAACGAAGAAACCTCGGAGTGGGTGAATCTTCAAAGTTTTGACAAATTTCATCATGTGCCATTTCCACTTCTCCATAGTCATCAAGTTCAAATGGATGCCGTGAGGAATACGTATTAATGAGGGGAGGAAGATTTTGCGTATATGGATGTGGATGTGAAGGCGGAGGGCCATATGAATTAGTGTGGTGAATGGGTGATGGATAGACGGCATCCATTTGATCGTAACGACTTGAAAGAAGCTCTTGCTCATACTCATCTCTTGCCTTCTTCCACTCCTTATCTATTTCAGCGATTTTAACGTGAAGGGGGTTGACTTGAGGAGGAGGGGGCGATAGCTGAATTGTGAGCTCCTTTAACTCTTCCTTCATTTGATCCATTTTGTCAATGAGAGCTTGTTGGAGAGGTGTGACTTGTGAAGTAGAGAGTTGGCCTTGAGGCATTGAAGGGGCGGCTTGACATGGAAGGCATGAAAAAGAAGGGGAGTAAGGCTCTCCCGTAGAGTGACTTGATTGAGCCAGGGTAGGAGGGGCAGCCAAATTTTGGGGCCATGAGGGGTGAGGAAAAGAGGGCGAAGATTGGGCCTGCCACTGAGGCGAAAGAGGCCTCGTTGAGGCCTGAGAAAGGAACCCTGAACCAGAGGGGTATGATGGCCCACCAGTGGACAGACCCGTTTGGGGTAGCGTATGAGAGATAGCAGGGGTTTGAGATTGTAGAGGAGGGAATTGGTAAGAGGTAGACTGTTGACTCGCCTGCCCTTGAAGCGAAGAAGAGGGAGAGACATATACATGTGATGGGGATGCAGTAGCCTGGAGCGGCTCTTGGTAGGATGTAGGAGCCGGAGTCGACTCCTGAGAAGGGAGAGAAACAGATTTCCCCTTTAAAGTGGCCTGAAAGATCAGAAGTTGCTCAGGGCTGAGCTGTGTAGTGGCGAGGACACCCAACAGGGAGAAGATGTCATGGGGTGGAGAAATTTCCCGTGGAACAGTGGGGACCTCCTGTGAGATCTCACGGGAAGGGCCTAAGTCCATTGCATGGACGCGTGAGTCAACTTACTGACCACGACCTGATTGGTTCTCTTCGAAAGAATTGTGAGCCATTTTTATTTTTCCAGAACGTAAGCGCACACATCAACAAACAAATATCAGAGATTACCAAACAAGTGAATGATCTTACGCCATTTTTTTGGTTTTTATTTTAACTCTTTTTTTGTCTTTTTAACAAATATAAATATTCACGTAAAATTTGCAAAAATCCTAGTTACACCTTGGTTTTACCGCCGTGTCAACTAGGGACACTCGTCTCACAACGGATAGGTAACTAACTTCGGGGTACTTCAGTGGTACAACCTGCCCAGTGAACGAAGAGGGAATCCTTCGATGTCGGGGACTTACGGAGGCCCCGATGGAGGAGATCCTAGTCCGTCGAGAGGAATTCCCGACGGAGAGTCCTTCCTTCACCGAGAAAGGTTAATCCTTAGAAAAATAAAATAAAGGGGTAGATGCGTGACATGCAATACTGAATAAAAGATATGTAACACACAAGAACACACAAATATAGCAGAAATAACAGTGATATAACAAGGATACAACAGCAATAAACAGATAGAGTATGATATAACCGTTCTTCTTTCCGAGATACGTAGACCACTTGGAAAACAGAAAGGGACTATAAGAGTGCATGTGGTGCACGAGGGGGATGACGTGGCGCATGAGGGCGCAATAAAGAAAGGCACACGTGGGTGCCGAGTAGAGGAGGCACACGTGGGTGCTAAATGGAGGGGCACACGTGGGTGCCGAATGGAGGAAAGCACACGTGGGTGCTAAATGGAGAGGGCACACGTGGGTGCCAAGTAGAGGAGAGCACGCGTGGGTGCTAAATGGAGGGGCACACGTGGGTGCCAAATGGAGGAGGAGTGCACAAAGTGCACGAGACAACGCTAACCTCTCAAGTAACCACAAAGGACCGGGGGGAGTGCACGAGGTGCATGAGGGGAGTAGACGCGCGTGGGCGCAATAGGGAAGGGCACACGTGGGTGCCGAAAGGAGGGACACACGTGGGTGTCAAAAGGAGGGACACACGTGGGTGCCAAAAGTTTGTGGGTAACCAAAAAAGCAAAAAGTAGGTCCCACCGTGATCGCCAGAGATGTGAAAGCGTCACGTGGTGGACTGAGAGAGAGAGATGGGGTTTCTCCCTCTCTGAGTGAAAGAGTAAAAAATGATGAAAATAAAAATGAAAACACGTGCGTAAAAGGGTGATGTAGAAAGGACGGTAGAGAGTATGACCTGAAAGGTCACTCTGTACGGGGACGTGGAGCCTAGACTTATCGGACCCTCGGTATAGGGCGGAGAACGAGATCTGAAGACCCTCTCACACAAACTGAACCCCTTCCCGGTAGGCGTGACCTACCATTCTGAGGATAACTTTCTATATACCGAGTGCAAATCTGGGACTCTACGTAGTAGAAGTTGGCGGACACAAAGACACACGTAGACTCGGAATTTGGGACGGCATATCATTCCTCACACGATGATAATAACATGAATATAACAAGTGAACAGACCGCCGCAGGATATTGATCCGTGCGGGGTTTTAATAACAATATAACAAAATGCCGAAAGTAAATGACCACGGTGAAATGACTCACCGCGGCCGATTATAGTACAAACAGACCCGGGATTTAGCTATCCGCGGGTATTATAGACATAAAGTAAAATTTACTACAAGCACACGTTTGGTGGTGTGATCGCCAGGGACCGAGGGCCCCGAACTGGTTGATTGATCGCTTGGCCTTTGACGCGGGATTTACGCGGGTTCCTTCTTCCTCTTCGTTTGACGGGTCGAAGAAGGGAGATTTTGACTGGTTACCCTGCAAAATAAACAAACAGAAAATAAAATTAAGTTAGACAAGTGATATAATATGATAACAATTCATAAGATAAAATAGTGATAACATGTATGACAAACTAAAATCACAACAAAATAGTAAGAGTAACAAAAGAGCCGCTGATGGCGACACAAGCGCGAAGCGGGCAAACGATGGGACGAGACGGCTTCCCCGTGTACGAGAGCACGCGGGAGCGTTGATTGGGCCGGAGGTTCGGCTTTTATTCCTGCACGAATTTAAGAAGGATTAAATATATGTACGCAAAACATGTTTATATATATATATATGTACAAATATACATATACATGTCTAATGATTTATATATATATAACTATATATATTAATATATATACATAATGATATATATAAAATATCTATCTACACCCTGAAAATAAAAGAAACAAAATAAAATAGCTAAACTAGGATATTTAAAATAAAGAGAAGGGAAGAAAAAGAACTCTTTTTTAAGGCTTTTCTTGAGACTTTATTTATATGTGTATATAGTATATATATGGGATATATATAAGAGAGAGAGAGATATATATATATAGCATATAAAATATTACAGATGAATACTAAATGCTCTATTATAGATTTAGTATATATATCTGCACTTTATATGTACTATATAAATACTATATATATGCTATATACATAAATACTACACACAGGGAGGAAAGGGGGAGATAGAGAGGCAGAAGGATGAGGGGTCGGGTGTGAGAGATTGAGAAAGAGAGAATAAGAAAACAGGGAGAAAAATAGAGAGAAGGTGAGAGAGAGTAACAATAAAAAAATAAAAAAAAGAGAAAGGATGAGAGGGATCGAGAGAGAGAGAGAGGGAGAAGCAGAAATGAGAGGGGGAGAAAGAGATTAAGAAAGAGAAAGAAAAAAATATAAAAGATGAGGGAGAGAGAGAGATTGGGTGAAAGAGGAGAAGAGAGAGTCAAAGAGAGAAAGAGAGAGGTTAAGATAGAGAGAGATACGGCAGGGAGGGGGGTGAATAAAAATAAATAAAAAAATAAGAAAGTGAGGGAGAGATCGAGAGAAAGAGGGAGAGAGAGAGAGACGCGAGAGGGGGAGAGAGAGAGACGGACGATGGGGAAGAAGAGAGAGAGAGAGGGAGAGGGAAGAAGAGAGAGAGAGAGAGAGGGAAGAAGAGAGAGAAAAAACGGAGAGAGGGAGCGGGAGAGAGAGGACGAGAGGAGCGGGAGAGAGAGGACGAGAGAAACGGGAAAGAGAGAGAAGGAAACCGAGAGTGTGAGAGAGAGAGAGAGCCGCGATAGAGAGAGGTAGAGAGAAAAAATAAAAAAATAAAAAGAGAGAGAGAGGACCGAGAGAGAAAGGGAGATGAGAGGGGGATCGCAAGAGAGTGAGAAAGAGAGAGGGGGTGAGAGGGGAGAGAGAGCAGCGCGAGAGATAGAGAGGGGGAGAGAGAAGAGAGGAAGAGCACGATGGGAAGTGGGGGGGGTCGACGCGGTAGTGGCTGGAGGCAGCACGGCGGTGTCCACGGCGACGTGGGGAGGTGAGCTCGACGTGGGCAGTAGGTCGGGGTGGACGGACATGCAGTTGGTGGCGGACGACGTCCGGAGATGGTGCTGCGGTCAACGGGCGTGCGGACAGCGGCCGGCAAGGTGAACGTGATGGAGGGCACGGTGAAGACGGTGGGATGATGGCGTCCGGCGGCGGTGTGGTTGGACGAGGCGGCCGGTGGCTGTTCTGGGCGTTGGCGGCGACGTGAGCAGCGGCGTCCGGTGGTGGCAGTGCTGTCGGAGATTCACAGGCGGAGGTGCTGACGGCGACGACGGTCGGCAAGGTGGAGCTCGTGACGGAGGGCACGGTGGAGACGGTGGGCATGCAGACGGTGGAGGACGGCCGGGGACGGCAACGTGGGCGGCGTGGACGTGGTGACTTCACGATGGTGAGAAGATGGCCGGAGGGTGGTGGACGGCTGTGGACACCAAAAATTGCACGCACAGATATCCTGCTCGGCCCAGCATCAACAACGGCACCGAGTGAAGAAACCCCGGAGAGACTAGTCACCCAGAATCCCCAAATATGCACACTGCCGTGAAGCTGTCTCCAGAGTCACGACAGTGAAGAGAAATCAACCACCAAGAGCCCCACAATCCATGGGCCTCGAAGAAAATCAAACGGGCCACAACTTGTGCTCACAACGGGCTCAAAACTGCCCATTTAGCCATTCAACGGCACGCCCAAGGCCCTTCAGCGGCACACCCCCAAGGCCCTTCAGCGGCACACCCCCAAGGCCCTTCAGCGGCACGCCACTGGCCCCTCTCAGCGGCACGCCCTTGGCCTTCAGCGGCACACCCCCAACGCCCTTCAGCGGCACACCCCCAACGCCCTTCAGCGGCACGCCCTGTAGGCCTTCAACGGCACGCCCCAATGGCCTCCAGCGGCACGTCCCATGTGCCTTCAACGGCACACTATTTTAAGCCTTCAACGGCACACTATTTCGGGCCTTCAACGGCACACTATTTCGAGCCTTCCACGGCACACTATTTTGAGCCTTCAACGGCACACTATTTCAAGCCTTCAACGGCACACTATTTCAAGCCTTCCACGTCACACTATTTCAAGCCTTCAACGGCACACTATTTCGAGCCTTCCACGGCACACTATTTCAAGCATTCCACGGCACACTATTTCAAACCTCCAACGGCACACTATTTCAAGCCTTACACTATTTCAGGCCCTCCAACGGCACGCTTGGGCAGTCCTTCAGCGGCACGGCCTTTGGCCCTCCCAGCGGCACACTTCTTGAGCCCGCCAGCGGCACAGCGTGAAGGCTTTTCAACGGCCGAGCGACGTGGCGCCCATACCCTACGCATCCTTGGCGCGCAGTGAGCTGTCCGAGGTGTCAACCAAAGGTTGGGCCACGCATGGTACTCTCCTGACATCCAGGACGGGGGAAGTCAAACCCCATCATGACCAGCCGCTTCTCGCCTCCGACTGCCATGCTCGAGGGCTCCCGCTGCTGGGAGTATAAAACCACTCCCATTCCGGCGAAGAAAAGGAGGACGGACGGAGAAGAGACCCAGAGGCAGAGACGAATAGAGGGGGTTGCATACGAGAAGAAGAAGAAGAGAGAAGAAAAGGGAGAGGGCTCCGGCGTGGAGACTTCCAACAGCCACTAGGCAATGAGAAGAGAGTAAGAGAGAGAGAGGGCTTGATGTAGTAGGGGAAGGTGGGGGAAAGAGCAGTGGACGATCGTCCCTGCTTCGATCCCCAACACCTCCTCCTCTTTTGTTTCTCTGTTTTCCCCCTCTCTATTCCTTCGTTCTTAGGTTTTCTTTCTTGCCTATAGCCTTAGCTCGGGCATGTTTTGTGATGTATACGGGTGGCTACGGCCCTTTATTTCCCATGAATGAAGATCTCCCCCCCCCCTCAGTGGGTTTTCTCTTTGTCTCATTGTTTTGGGCCGCAGTGCGTTTGATCATTTTTCCCTTCGCTTCCCGGTGTTTTCCTTAACTCCTCCTGCCGACAGTTTCCTCCGGACACCGCACCACCTCGGGTGGTATGAGGTCGTGAGCCTTTCCAGTGCACAGCCCCTCCGCGTTGTGATCTTCTGGTAGAAGCCCACCTGCAAGTCCCTTGCCTGCCCTTTGAGCCACCTCCCAAAAATCTTTTCCTCGTGGGCTTGATCAGCCCAATGCCCCTGCCCCATTAGCACGCCAACCCCCTTGCCTGCCCCATTAGCACGCCTGCACCCCCGTCCAGCGGTACACCTTCTGGCTCCTTGGCCGGCACACCCTTCTGCGCCTTCAGCGGCACACCTGCACTTTCCCCCAGCGGCACACCCTTCCGGCACCTTGGCCGGCACACCCATAGTAGCCCTCCAGCGGTACACCTCCCCTCGGTGCTTCAGCGGTACGCCTGGCCTCTCCCTAGTCCAGTACACCCCTCAAGCACCATGTGCTCGTCCTTGGCCGGTACGCCTTGGCTAACCCCCATTCCACCCTATCCAGTCTTAGAGGTCTCTCGCTCGTTGTTTTCTCTGAGGTTTTCTGAAGTTTCATTAAAGGTGCTGCCGCCTTTGGGCGCCCACCTCCAGTTGACGGGTTCCGCCACTCCCTGTGGGCGCGTTCCCTTTATCTCCCTTACGCTCGGGTCAAGGGGAGATGCTGCCGAATTTTCGCTAGAAACGATAACATATTAAAAGGATAAAAGGAAGCAACCAACAAATGGAACAACAAAATATTATAAAGAATAGGCTGTGAGGAAAAGGAGGAAAGACTTGTATAAAACTACTCAAAACCCAAAGAAAAGAAGAAAAGAAAAGCCTTAAAGCAAGTAGCAGGGGAGTGGGCCTTCATCGGTACGTATGTTCCAGCCTTCACCGGTGCACCCTATTAGCCCTTCAACGGCACACCTTCTTGGCTCCTCACCGGCACACTCCTCCTCCGTTTCAACCTTCCCCTCACCGGTACACTCCATTCCCCCCCTCACCGGTACACTCTCTCCCTCACCATCATACTCTCTCCCCCCACCGGTACACCCTCTGTCTCTCCCTCATCTATCTCCCTGTCTTACCTCTTCTTCCACCGTCTTCCAGAAATAGAAACCAATGTACAGACTTGGCAGGTTGAGGCACGAACGCAGCAACAAGCAATGTACAGACTTTGAGCTGCAATGTGTAGACTTCGAGCTGGCCAACGTACAGACTTTGAGTTGGCCAATGTATAGACTTTGAGCTGCAGCCAATGGCCAATGTACAGACTCTGAGCTGCAATGTACAGACTTTGAGCTGCAATGTATAGACTTCGAGTTGGCCAACGTACAGACTTCGAGCTGGCCAATGTATAGACTTTGAACTCCAGCCAATGGCTGATGTATAGACTTTGGGTTGGCTGACGTACAGACTTTGAGCTGTAATGTACAGACTTTGAACAATGTATAGACTTTGGGTTGGCCAATGTACAGACTTTGGACTGGCCAATGTATAGACTTTGAACTCCAGCCAATGGCTAATGTACAGACTTTGAGCTGCAATGTACAGACTTTGAGCTGTAATGTACAGACTTTGAACAATGTATAGCTTTGGGTTGGCCAATGTACAGACTTTGGACTGGCCAATGTATAGACTTTGAACTCCAGCCAATGGCTAATGTACAGACTTTGAGCTGCAATGTACAGACTTTGAGATGTAATGTATAGACTTTATGTTGGCCGATGTACAGACTTTGGGCTGGCCAATGTATAGACTTTGAACTCCGGCCAATGGCCAATGTGTAGACTTTGGGTTGGCTGATGTACAGGCTTTGAGCTGCAATGTACAGACTTCGAACTGCAGCCAATGGACAACGTACAGACTTTGAGCTGCAATGTATAGACTTCGAGCTGGCCAACGTACAGACTTTGGGTTGGCCAATGTATAGACTTTGAACTGCAACCAATGGACAATGTATAGACTTTGAGCTGCAATGTACAGACTTTGAGCTGCAATGTATAGACTTTAAGCTGGCCAACGTTCAGACGTTGAGCTGGCCAATGTATAGACTTTGAACTGCAGCCAATGGACAATGTATAGACTTTGAGCTGCTGCCAATGCACAATGTATAGACTTTGGGTTGGCCAGTGTATAGACTTTGAGCTGGCCAACGTACAGACTTTGGGCTGGCCAATGTATAGACTTTGAGCTGCAATGTGCAGACTTTGAGCTGAAGGATGTACAGACTTTGTATGCAGCAACCAGATGATGACAGACTTCGGGTCGCAGCGACCAGCCAATGTATAGACTTTGAGCTGGCCAACGTACAGACTTTGGGCTGGCCAATGTATAGACTTTGAGCTGCAATGTGCAGACTTTGAGCTGAAGGATGTACAGACTTTGTATGCAGCAACCAGACGATGTACAGACTTCGGGTCGCAGCGACCAGCCAATGTATAGACTTTGGGCTGAGGGACGTACAGACTTCGTGTGTGCTAGTAGCCAGTGTACAGACTTTGAGTTGCAGTAAATGGACGATGTACAGACTTTGCGCGTGTGCTAGCAGACGATGTACAGACTTCAAGTTAGCCCGGCACGCCCGCCAACTCCCTCCCCGGCATACTCTCTTGGCGCTTCTCCGGCACCCTCTAACCTACCCGGTACACTCTCCCAGCCCCTCTCCGGTACGCTCTCCCAGCCTTCGTCGGTACACCCTTTCTGCCCCCAATGGCCCACTTTTCCTTCCAAAATAAACATATAAAAACATATATAAATATGTCATGATAATGATAATGATAATGATAATAATGATAATAAATTAATAAAAACTATGATAAATAAATAAACCTGAATATATATATATGAGAAATAAACAAAAAAATGTGAAATAATAATAATAATAGTAAAAAAGAAAAGGGAAAATATAATAGTGATAATAATAAACAAAATGGAGAAATCATCCAGAATAAATATGTAAAAGGGAAATAAGTAATAAAATATATATGCACATAATTTAAACCCCAGATAAAGAAAATGGTAAAATCTATGTTGCAGCCCCGTCTCCCCCGTGACCCGATGCTGAAGGAACAATAATGCCGCCCTTCCAGGTTGGGCCTGAGTCTTGGGAATTATCCCGACATGGCCAGGCCCCGACCTAGTCTTGGGCCGACTTTCCAATCAGACCGGACTCGTTCCTCAGACCGGATCCCCTCCGAGCCACTACTAAAATTGCCGCACGTTCGGCAAACATTTGAACGGGTTCGCCTCGATTTTTGTCGCGTTTCTATCATGGACCTGTGTCTGAACATGAACAGACCCGTGAGCAACCAACATGGCCGACGGCTCCTACCCCGACGTGGTCATGACCCAATATTGCTCTGGGCTGATAGCTCGTCAAATCGGATTCACCCTATCGGGATTCGTTCCCGCCCTTTTATTGAAATTGCCGTAAACTCGGCATACACTTGTACGGGGTTGTTCCTATCCACGTCGCACCTTCAATATGGACCCTTGTCCGAATATCAAGTGGTCCGCAAGTGACTGACAGAAATCTGAATAGAACGAGATGGCTCCTGTCATCCCTGGACGCTATATACGGGAATATCAATAAGGCCTTTGTGGGCTGTGCTTGGACCTCTGGTCCGTCCCGGTTACGGTCATTGTCTGACCCACGCCCTCGGCCTATAGCTCGCTTCATTCGAACATGTTTTGGGTTTTGGAATCTAGTCCCAGGACTCTTCCCCGTTGCCCTCCGGCACCAGGAACATTAATGATGCCCACGCAAGCCCCGTTTGGACCGCGGGAGGCGCCCCCGGTATGGTCCCGACTCGATCTCGCACCGGGCCAATAAATTCGCTAGTTTTCCGCTACACTAATCGAGGTTTAACCGAATATTTTCAGTGTCTCGGAATAATGTATTTGCCGTATCACAGCATACATATGTTCCAGGTCCTCCTGTGACGATTATGATACTCTCAACCCGGACACCCGTCAGAATATTAAACGGTCTCCCGAATGACCGACACGTTTCGAACGTCCGCTTCCCTAGACACAGGGCCTTTCAGCCGATTCAAGGGATATTCCCTCGTTGCCCCTTGGCACCGGAAATATTAATGACGCTCATGCAAGTCTTGTTTCGACTGCGGGGGGCCCACCGCAGTATGGTCGCAGCTTGCTCTTGCACCGGGCCAACATATTTACTGGTTTTTGACTGCTCCAACTGAGGCTCAGCTGAACGTTTTTCGCTCTTCCGAACAATAAATTTGCCATACCTCGGCTTACATGCGTTCCGGTTTTCCCACGACAACCGCGATTTTCTCGAGCCGGACATTCGTCCGAACATTAAATGGTTAGTACACGACCGACATGATCGCGAATGTTTTTTTCTTACCCTCATACGGGGGTTTCGATACTTCCTAATAGACCTTTCGTGCAATTAATTTCTTGGCCATGAGGCCCTGAATCTCGGCGATTAATCAAGGGTGTTCCCTCGTATGGGGGATGTAAATGACGCCGTGACCTTTATGGCGCGACGGGTGTTGGTCCCGACACGAACTACACAATCGCCTGACGAAGTCAGATCGAGCGCACCATGGACTCTTCGGAGCCCGAATAAAACGTCACTTCGGTGACTGGCATGCCCACGCACTTAATAGACGAAACCACCTAAACCAGTGAATTAAAGTGCGTCCACAACGGCGCTGCGGCGTCGGTGGCGTGGCAACGGTGACGACGAGGGGACTACCGGCGACGAGCGGTAGGTGCAGGCGGACGATGAGAACGGCAACGGCTTCACGGCATGCTCGCGGAGGTGGTGCTGCGGCTGGTGCTCGGGGCAGACCGGGGTTGCTCGCGGCGACGTGGATGGGATGGCGACGGTGATGAAGAAAGGATGCCGGTGAGGCCGTTGCCGTGGGCGACCGGACGAAGGCAACGGCAGTCGACGGATGGCGTGGAGCTGCTACGGATGGTAGAACGGTGGTCACGACGGTGGTGGCGTGCACGTGTGTGGCAACGTGGGAAGGGGTTGGAGGTGGCTGTGGCGGCTGTTGGCTGCCATCAGTTCTGTAGAGGAGAGGGAGTGAGGGAGAGATGGGCTCACGGTGGATGTGTTGTGAAGTGGAAAAGATGATGAGAGGAAGAGGTGGAGGTGTGGCAGTAGAGATAGGCTTCGATGGGGTTGACAGTGAAGTGGAGAGGGATGTGAGGGGGAGAGATTCCCCGTGTCCGGTTGCTAGGTGTACAAGACAGAGAGTGATAATGAGAGAAAGGACAGTGAGAGATAGGTGTGTGGTGGTGATTGGAGGAAGTGGATACCAAGAGGGAGATAAGAGAGGAAACATGAGAGAGACATGAGGATTGAGATCGGGGGATTTAGGGGGTGAGATAAGTGATTAGGATACTAATTGCGATTAAGTTGATTAAGAAATTTTTTGTTTGTTTAAGCTATTAAAAATAAAACTAAGTATACATACACATCTACGTATATATTTACAACCATATATATATATATATTTATATTATATATTATACATATATATACAGCATTCTCTCTCTATATATATAAAACATATATATTCAAGGTTTATATTTTTTTAACCTTTTCTTAATTTTTTTGATTTTTTAATAACCTTTTTGAATTTTTTTGTATTTTCTTATAGCCCTTCTTTTGATTTTTTTAACCTTTTGATTTTCTTTAAACCTTTTTAATAATTTTTTTTGTATTTTTGTATGCTTTTCTCAATATATATATTTATTTTTGTATTTTTTTTCTAACCTTTTTTGATTTTTTTTATATTTTTTTATGTAAAACCTTTAAAATGACTAATCACGCACGTAAATCAAATGCATAAGCCACTTTGGGGCATCACGGTGTAATATGAGATTTACCCGCGAAAAATGTGAAAACAACGTGTCTACAGCTGCCCCGCCTTGGCATCTGCTTTGTAGTGACAAGACATGTAATGGAATGGAATGAAATGTATGGAATGAAATGGAGTGAAGCGAAAAGCAAGTGCCAAGGTGTGATGAGACACGCCCTCATCATTCTTCCGATGGGAATCTTTCCCGAGTTTCACCGAAGTAACCTTGAAGAATGTTCTCCGAAATCAACCATTGTTTGGATGATAAACAAACAAGGAAAGACAAAATGTGCTCTGGGGCACAAACAACTAAAAGAGGACCAACTTCACGGCGCGGAAGTACCTGGGTCGTAGGCCTGCAGGCTTCACCATTGGAGAGCGGTTACCAGCCATTGTGGACGTGCTACATCCAAGGTGGGTCCGAGGGGAATAAAAAGTGAACTGGAGATAAATCCAAACAATGGTTTCTTCCAGAAAAACGGCCCAAGGCAACCTCTAGAAAACTCAGTACTCGACCAGCCATGGGTAATTGGAAGCCGTGCCCGGTTCGGATGAGACCTCTGGCTCCATTGTTTGAATGAAATTGAGCCACTAAGGCTACGATTAGCCATGAGGACCCTAGGGCTTGCCCAAGAATGGGTGTATATGACAAACTCACCCAGCGTCGGGAAGAAGATGCGTGGGCCGGCAACCTGCGTTGATTGGAGGGTGCGTTTCCCCGAACAGTATGAAGACTGGCAACGGGGTGGCACGCTCGTGGAATCACAGGCCCAAGATAGTGAGGATTACCTACGGCTCTACAGGGCAATGTACGCAGAAAGGCTCCATCCTGGAGGGCTTGTGGAGGTAAAGTAAAAACATCATTTTTTTGCCCTTTACAATTTCCATTTTTTTTGACTTTTTGTGAGCTCAAGAGCCATAAGTGTAGGATGCTCGTGACACCATAATAACGAACTTACGAGCTCGTTTGGCGGACACGGAGCAAGAGTTTAATGACACCCGACCGGCTCTGGGTTCATCAGTAAGTGTATATGTACATGCTCCTGATATGACTTGAAATTCATGGTGCCTTAACCACTTAAATGTCACCTCATGTGCCGCAGCGTGCCCAGCTCGATGCAGTTTCATCGGCAATGGGGGCAGACGGCGTTTCTTCTAGTCTATGGATTCCTACCTCAGAATTGGATCTACTCCACGAGCAGCTTGCTCATACCACACAGCGGGCCGCAGATGCAGAAGGGATGCTTTCTACACAGGTGAGGGTCTCACCATTTAATATCCCTCGTTTAAGCATTGGCATAAGCCTGAGATGAGATGTATGACAGGAGAAAGAAACACAGGAGGCATTTGCACATGCCACCCAGAAGGAAGCTAGAATAGCTGAACTGGAAGAGGAATTATAGCGTCGTCCGGATGAGGACTCTTCTAGGGACGTTGTGGAGCTAAGGATCACCCTTCAGCTAGGAAGAGAAGATAGAGAAAGAGAACGAGCCGAGAGAGAAAAGGACAGGGAAAGAGAGAAGGCCAAGAGATCAGCTGAGAAAGAAGAGAAGAGGGCCCTGGAAGCCCAATTATTTGAATTGAGGACCAGTCTCGGCCTCGCCGAGTAGTGGCTAAAGGATGGCGAGGAACGCTACCGAAGAGCACGAGAGCGTGGCTTTCGTGTTAGTAGCTTTTTTGCTACCCCTACAGATCAACGCCGGGGTGTGGAGATTGGAAGAGGAGCACAAAGCGGTAGAAGTACCGCTTTTCATGGTTGGGTAGCACCCTCAAGAGCGTCTTGCCCGGAGAGTGGCGGGATAAGTAATGTGGAGAAAGATGGTGGAACCTGATGTAGACTTTTTGTTTGTTTTTGGTTGAAAGTGGAATAAATTAGTTTGTGCTTGGTTCTCTACTTCTTTCTTGATCACTCTAATTCCTACATACACCTAAGCAAACAAGTTAGCATTTCTGCTCTGACTTGCCCCTTGCTCAATAAGCAAACGAGGTTTTGAACTGTCCTTGATAACGAGTCAAGGGGCAAGCCTTTATTAACAAAGGCAATAATAAAGGATAATGATGAATGCGACACACAAGCACACAGATGCAAACGGAAATTTAAAACGAGATGTTGCATACAAATGCCAACATGCAAATTCTGATTTTTTTTATTTTTTATTTTGGAGTTTTCATTCATTTTTTTGTGTTTTGTTGTTTGTTTATTTTTTTTGGTCTTTTACATTTCTATTTTTTTTGTGCATATACATTTTTCTGCTTTTTTTTGGATTTGTTATTTTTTTTGTTTGTTTTTGGTTTGTTTATTTTTGTTTTTGCTAATGCATGATGACCACTTGATATAACATCTAACCTGCATGAGAACAAGGGTTTCTTACTAACCTCCCAGGCATCTTGAGTGCACATCTAAGTTGATTTGGGTCTCTAGACTCCTCGAATGATAATCCCGCCGGCTAAGACTTACCCTGATGACAATACCGTCATGCCATGCTTAGGCTCCCAGTTGCTTCCGACCACAGGGATTCACCCAAAAAGTGTTCGAGGTAAATGATTTGTCCGACCCGGGTCTTTTTCCTCACAACTCTAAATGATATGTAATGGAACACACTGGAACCCAAACGACCAACCGCGTGACGCTGAGCCAGAATCAGACGCCGTCGCACCCATAGGTAACGCGCTTGCATTGGTCTAAGCCCGAGGTTAGACTAAGAATAGATTAAGGTGGCAGATAGGGGTCTTGACTGGTCAGAAACACGGAGACTCCTTCACGACAACGACTTCTGCTTTTCAAAATGGACAACCATACGTTTGGGTGGACAGGTGGTTGCAGACTTTGGCGAGTTTCACCCTTCAGGAACTCCATTGAGCCTTCATCTTCAGAGGAAGAAGGAAGAGTATAGGGAGGTAAACCTCCTGAGAGGACCGGCAAAACCGTTAACCTGGCGAGCCAGTAGGGGCGCACTTAACTTCCCCTTTCGGGCAACTTCAGACCAAATCTCGAGCATTTATAACTCACGACCCCTTTTGTATAGAATTTGACTTTCAGTCAAAGGAGTTTCATTTGTGGGATCAGGCATGGTTACGACCAGGCTTTTCACTTTGATTTTGTTCTTCTTTTCTGATTTTTCTTGACAGTATTTTGACATTATGAAATCCCTCTCGGCTGCCTGTGGGGACACTGCCCTCTTCTCGTGCTCTGATCCATGCTCGAGGAATTGGGCCCTACTGTTACCCTAGGGGTTGTGTTCGTGTTTCCGATGCTCAGCGTTTTAAGGGCGCCGGCTGTCTCATTCGGTCGAAGAGAGAGAGAATAAAGATTTAAGCATTCTGGAGACCGTCTGGGTGAGGCCTCACCATGAGCGATGCTACCGATCTTTTATAGAACACATGTGTACATGCATGTTACCTTCTTTTGAGGGGGGCATAAGCCGAACTAGCCGGACATGGATCTCCACGGTTCTGGCAAACCAAGACTCGGAACCTACCAAGTCTTAATAGGCCCTATCCCAACATGGAGGTTCAATGACTTAACTACATGGTGATCTCCAAACATTGGCATTTTGACTTTTCTATTTTTTTCTTCTTTTCTTCTTTTTTATTTTTTCTTTTGTTGTTGTATATATACATATTTTTGTTGTTTTCATTAGTTTCTATTTTTTTGTTGTTTTTCGTTCATGATTTTTTTTTTGACACTATGTACACCTATCTAAGGGTAGTATTTCTTAAGATAAAGCCCATTCCAAGGGTGGGATAACTCGATCCCCTCAGCATTTACTAGCATGTAGGCATTACCAGGATGCACAGCCTGAACTACGTATGGTCTTTTCTAATTGGGTTGGAGTTTAGAACGCGGCCCACCAGGTTTTACAAACATTCTTTTCACTACCATTTCACCGACTTGAAATTTCATTTCAATGACCTTCTTTTGATAAAAACGTGTGAGTCTGTTCTGATATACACGTGCATGCTCGGCAGCGGCCACCCGTTTCTCATCTAAGAGTTCCAATTGGGCAAGGAGTGAATCACGACGTTCGTCGAGGGGAAGCTCCTTGTCCAACTGTATCCTGAGAGAAGGAACCAAGATTTCATACGGAACTACCGCCTCCATCCCATAAGTAAGGGCGAACGGAGTTTGCCCAGTGGGAGTACGGATTGAAGTGCGATAGGCCCATAAAGCCTCAATCAGCTTTTCTGGCCAATCCGAGAACTTGTTAGACTCAGATGTCTTTTTTATGATTTTAATCAATGTTTTGTTAGTGGCCTCTGCTTGGCCATTACCTTGTGGATAATAAGGTGATGAATGATGCAATGCAGTTTTATACCTTTTGCAGAGGTCCTGAAGGTCCTGAGAAATGAATTGCGGTCCATTGTCGGTGATGATCATGCTTGGAATGCCGAACCTAGCGATGATGTTCTTCTTGATGAATTTGCAGACTGTTGATGCTTTAACCTCCACGTAAGCTTCGGCTTCAGCCCATTTGGTGAAGTACTCCGTTGCAGTAAGGATGAATGATTTTTGCTTAGTGAGAGAGTTAGGATTACCAAGAGGACCAATGACATCGAAGGCCCGCATGGAGAAAGGCCATGGGGAAGACACTAGATGAAGTGAAGAAGATGGGGAATGAATTTTATCGGCGTGAAGTTGACACTTGACACACCTGCGGACATAGACGGCACAATCCTCTTCCATGGTGGGCCAGTAAAAGCCTTGCCAAAGGATCTTCTTGGCAAGCATTTGGCTATTCACATGGCCACCGCACACACCAGAGTGTGCTTCCTCGATGCATTTCCAGACCTCCTCTTCATCGAGACATCTTAGAAGAACACCATTAAGGCTTTTCTTATATAGCACTCCTCCGACCAACACGTATCTCTGTGCCACTCTTCTTATGGCTTTTCTATCTTCCGATGTGGCTTCTCCAGGGTAGGATTGATCTTTGCAATACTTGGCAATTTCATAAAACCATGGCTTCTCCTCATCAGCCAATTCTTCTTCTAACTCTGTCAACATAATTTTCCTCTTCTCAAGGATTTCTTCCTGTAGGGCCTTCCTTGCTATCCTATCTTTGATATTTACGTAGGAAGCGTCATCGATTGCAGGGGCGTGACGCTTGTAGATGGAAATGGACTCAAACCATCTTCCTAGAGGGAATCTTAAAGATGATGCCAACGAGGCGAGGGCATCGGCCAGAATATTCTGATGACGAGGGACATGGACAAAGATCAATTTGGTGAATAGTTTGGCAAAGGCAGCAGTGAGTTCTTGGTATGGCTTGAGCTTGGGATCACGAGTGCGATATTTGGTGAGCACCTGATGAAGAATGAGTTGACTATCACCTACGACTCGCAATTCAGTGATACGAAAAGAATGAGCGAGTTCCAGGCCAGCTAGAAGAGCTTCATATTCAGCTATATTGTTGGTAACGGAGAATTTGAGCTGGTATGTCAGTGGGAATGTAAGGCCTTCAGGCGATAGGAGGGCAATGCCGATTCCTTTCCCTTGGGAATTCAGAGCTCCATCAAAATGTAATGTCCACATGTAATCATCTGATTGGTTGATGGACATTAGTTCCTCATCTGGAAACTCTGACTGGACAGGATCGAATTTGGGAAGAGGATGGTGAGCGAGATGCTCAGCTATAGCATACCCTTTGATCGCCTTTTGCTGGATGTAGACGATGTCAAACTGAGAAAGAAAGCTTTGCCAGCGTGCTAATCTATCCGTAAGGACAGATTTTTCCAGAAGGAACTTGATAGGGTTCATTCGGGCAATCAGATGGACTTCATGAGCTAGAAAGTAATGTTTCAACTTCTGCACTACCCAGACAAGGGCGGCACAAGTTTTCTCCATAGCCGTGTACTTCTGCTCACAGGGGTTGAAGAGTTTGGACAAATAATAGGTCGCCCTTTCTTTACCCGCTTCATCGGCTTGTGCTAGGACAGCTCCCACGGAGTCGTCCAGGACCGAGATGTAAAGGATTAAATGTTTATCTGGCGTGGGTGGAATTAGGACGGGTGGATTGGCCAGATATTCCTTCAATCCTTCAAAAGTTTTTTGACATTTAGAATTCCAACTGAATTCTACTCCTGACTTAGTCAACTCATAGAAAGGTTTGCACCTTTGCGAGTGCTGGGACACAAATCGACGAATGAATTGTAACCTTCCGATTAACCCTCGAACTTCTCTCAGGTTTTTCGGAGGTGGCATATCCCTAATTGCTTTAGCTTTGTTGGGATCTATTTCAATACCCCTCTTACTCACAATGAAACCAAGCAATTTGCCCGACGAGACACCAAATACGCACTTTTTTGGATTCATTTTCAAATTGAACTCCCTTGATCTTTGCAGCACTTTAGCTAGAACTCTTGAATATTCTGCCCTAGTCCTGGATTTCACCAGTAAATCATCCACATGCACCTCTAAATACACATGCATCATGTCATGAAATATTGCCATCATAGCCCTTTGATAAGTAGCTCCAGCATTCTTCAAGCCAAATGGCATGACTAAATAACAGTAAGTTTTCCAGGGTGTGGTGAATGATGTCTTCTTCTGATCCTCTTCCGCCAAACGGATCTGATTATACCCCGAAAATCTATCCATAAACGAGAGAGTTTCATAGCTTGCTGTGTTATCAACCAACACGTCGATGTGAGGCAAGGGGAAATCATCTTTTGGACACGCACGATTAAGGTCCCGAAAATTGATACAGATTCTCACCTTTCCATCCTTTTTCATGACCGGGACAATGTTTGCCACCCATTGAGGATATAGGACGACTCTAATAAACCTGGCTTTGTGGAGCTTATCGACTTCCTCCTTCATCTTCAAAGCCATTTGGGGGTGGAAACGTCTTAACCTCTGCTTGACCGAGACGGACCCTGGTTTTAGCGTTAAACGGTGTTTGACCAGGGTGGAATCCAATCTCGGTATATCCTCGTAGCTCCATGCGAACGTGTCCCTGTACTCCTTGAGAACCTCGATAAATTTTTCTTCTTCAGATGGCGACAAATTATTGCTGATGAGGACGATCCTAGGGTCTTCCTCGGTCCCCAGGTTAATTTCTTTGGTGGGTTCTTCTATAGCGGCTGATGGTTCGTCAAATCTCCACATTCCGCTAGCATATGCGTCGGCCGCGTCCTCATATTCTTCGTCCCCTTCTTCAATAAGGTACTCTTCATCTGTAAGCTCATAAACTCCATACCTCTCATCAATTGTATCATCCTCCTCACATTCTAACTCCGACAGTTGGATGGGATTCTCTAGCAATTGAGGAATGGCTAGAAAGGCTTGACACCTATTGGCTAAATCTAGAAGAAATCGACGAGGAATTTGCCTACCCTTGGATTTTCTTCTAGGCACTACCCTTGACTCATTATTCCTAACCTGACTGACTTGTTCTACAGACGAAGAAGAAGTTGAAGAATGTACAGGAAAGGACCCCTCAGCGGAGGGATAAAGAAGGTCACTCAAGGGACCTTGAATGAGTGGCCCGTAGGTCGGGGCGCACTCGTGGGAGATGTAGGAGGTCTCCTCAAAGGAAATGCACTGTTGAGGAGTTTGAAAATTGACGTTTTTTTTATTTTCATTTTTAATTACTAAACAATTGAAAGAATTTGGAGAATAAGAGGAGGGGACTATAGCTAAGGGGTTGTAGGGCTCATTGAGCAGATCGTGGTTGAAAATTTGGCATGGGCTGAGAAACCCGCGCAAGAATGTGAGCAGAGAAGGGGACCTGGGAATATCATCAGATAAACGTCGGGTCCAAGAAAGAGTCAGCAGTAACGGCTGAGGAGAATGATCAGATAGAATGACGGAAAGCGATCCGTCAGTGGCAACTTCCTCTCGGCGAAGAAAACTTGGAATTTCGGCCATGTCAACGACACCTTTTGGCACCTCGGAGATCAAATGAGGCCCCTCTAAGTTTGGAGGCGAGAACATCTACTGTAGCGCAATGGAAATATCATGTATATCAAACCACTTGTTCCACTCGCAGTCTGGGTCATCGTGTTTCCCCTTCTTTGCAGCCCTCGAGCAACTTTTAGCTAAGTAGGCAATCTGCAATTTCCCATGTGAATGTTGTGGGTGATCCCCCAACTGTATCACCGGCCCCTTTTTGAAATGCGAGTACAAGGTCCACGTAAGAGGTTCCTCATATGCTTCAAGTAGCCCTTCAAAGCCTAGGCCGACTCTAAGGGTTAGCTTTGTCTTCTTTGGCAACTTCAGTCTCCCTTGTAATTGTGCCCCCAAACCTTTGCCCTGTTGGTAGCCAATGTTTCTCATGATATTCCATCCCTTAGCATGGGAAGGGTGACATGACTTTGGTGTTGGAAGTGGCTTTTGTGTAAAATGGGTGCGACGAGGGTCACACACATCTAGCAGTGAAAGAATTGGCCGGTGAGTTGGCCAAACAGAAGGCAATGAGGTATTAATAGCATCCACTATAGAAAAGATGGGCATGCTATTTACCTTGATAATCCAAGCCTTGTATGGAAACTTTAAGCACTGATGATTGGTGGAAGGCACAGCATTCATAACCTCAATGTAAGGGCGGCCTAGTATGGCCTTGAATATAGGATCCATATCAAGGAAATGGAATTCCGCAAAGACTGATGCAGGGCCCAATTCTACATTCAAGATGATCATCCCCATTGGTGGCTTTTTGCTATTGTCATAGGCCGTAACCGTAATTGATGAAGGCCTTATCTGTTCCGTGTCAACCCCACATAATTGGAGAGTGCTCATGGAGATCACGTTTATAGACGCACCAGTGTCCACCAAACATGGGTATATAGACGCCCCATTGATCTTTACTGCAATACACAAAGCATATTTTCGAGCCTCCTTGGGGGCAAGCTCATGGTGGTGAAATATAATAGCCGGTTGTGTATCAGTTGGCATCAATACCGACGAGATCTTCTCCACTGGGAGATCCTCATTTACCATAACCTTCTGATGTTTTCGACCTCTTGATTAGCTCGAGAATGGAGATCCGAGCTGGTGTTTTATCCAAGTGTTTTAACAGGTCGTATTGTGTCTCGGGGATAGACTCCTCTGGCTGCTCTTCGGTGTCTTTCTCTGGCTGAGATTGCTCGGGGACCTGACTGTTTTGGGGAAAAATCCGATGGAACATCCTTCCACTACGGAGCACCATGGCTTGTGATTTTGGCGGCACCTCTATGGAGCTAGATATGGGGTTTAGCAGGGGTTCGAGGGGTAGTGGTGGAGGAACAATTGACGAAGCAGGGGCAATAATAGGTGTAGGGGCTCTGATGAGTGATTTGTTAGGTGGAGGTATGGTGGGAGTGGATGAAGTCTCAGATAGACGGTGAATGATAAGGGGTTTAAAAGGTGGAGGCATAGCAGAGGTCGATGGGGGCCCGAATGGGTGATGAATAATGAGGGGTTTTGAGGGTAAAGGGGTTATGGTGGAGGTAGATGGTACCTCGGAAGGGTGTTGGACAATAAGGGGTTTGTTTAGTGGAGGCGGAACGAAGGTGGATGACGAAGTGGAAGCGTGAGAAACGATGAGAGGCTTTGAGGGTAACGATGTTATGGTGGAAGTGGAGGGCACCTCGGAAGGGTGTTGGACAATGAGAGGTTTGTTTAGTGGAGGTGGAATGAAGGTGGATGTCGAGGTGGAGACATGAGAAATGATGAGAGGCTTTGAGGGTAACGATGTTATGGTGGAAGTGGAGGGTGTTTGCTGGGGACTCGAAGGGAGGTCATCAGCAGAGACACGGATGAGAGGACGTGATGGCAGTGCAATTGAGTAAGGTATCACTGCGGGTTGTGCTACGGGTGGAGGATAGACAGGTGCGGGGCAAATAAGGGTGGGGATTGGATAGGAACGTGATTGGTGACAAGGACAGAGCCACTTTCCGTATGCCAATCTTGCCCTCTTCCAACCTCCAGGAAGGAAGAGATGGGGTTAACTTGGTGGTTAGGTTGTTGGTGCGTCGGTAACGGATTTTGGAGGATGCCCATATTTGGCTATTGTTGTGGTGCCTGCTGAGGCTGTGGTTGCTGTTGTTGTTGTTGCTGCTGTTGTTGTCTAGTAGGAGGTCTCCTGGCCTTCATCATGGTGACGCATCGCCTCTTTTCATCCCAATCTATTTGATGTTCATCGTTCATATCATAGATATAATCTCTAAAATGGAAATAGTTTTCCACTGTATGACCCGGCTATCTATGGAAGACACAATATCTGGAAGTGTCGATGTTCGGGGGCCATATGGTTTTTTCCTTAGGCAAGGTGCGAAGATTAGTAGCCATGAGAGCATTAAAGATGTCTGATAATGACTCCGGCAAAGGTGGGTAGTGAGTCCTCCTTGGGCCGATCGGCCTCCTCTGTTGTTGGGGGCCATAATCCCCGGGTGGTGGAACCTGATTATATTGAGGAGGTCGCTGCTGTTGTTGTAGGAGATGGAGCGGTTGAGGCATATTGTTCTGGAAGAGATTGTTTTGTGGGGGAGGACGATAGAGTTGCTGACCTTGTTGGTCCTGATGAAAGGGGAATTGTGGAACTTGTGGAGGCATAGGGTTAGCTTGTTGGTTGGGATGGCCAACCACGCCCACTTATTCATTTGTTACAACCCCTTCTGTCACCCCACCTTGGGCACCCGTGCTCGGCTTCCTAAACACCTTTGGCTTTGGTGGCTCGAACATATGCATGAGGGGAGAATCTTTCAGCTGTGTTTGGATATATCGAGCTCTCTCATACAGTTCCTCCATAGTGGTGAGCTTGTTCTTTGCCAGGACGTGTCTAAATTGTGGAGTGGCATTAGACACGATCATCTTTACTTGCTCCGATTCTGAAATGGAGTCTCTCACTTTCTCTGCCAAGGATCTCCATCGATCGGCAAATTGGATGAAATCTTCGTCCGGCTTCATTTTTTCAGCCACTAGGTCGGTAATAGAGAAGGAGGGACCGACCCTATCTCGATATTTCTGTAAGAACTTCCTCTGGACCACGTCGAAGTTCTCAGCCTCACTCGGCTCTAGGGAATAGAACCATTCTAAGGCGGGACCATCCAATGATCTCCTAAAGAGATATGTCAGGGATCTTTGATCGTTCTGCCAAAACGAGGACTCATACATGAAGTCCTTTAGATGAATGAAGGGGTTGCCTTTGCCAGTGTACCGTCGGTACGTTGGCATTTCAGAAGGAGGGAGACAGAATACAGGAAGGATTGGTAAAGAGATCTCAGGCGCGGATTTGACATCCACAATCTTTTTGAAATCTCGAAATTGTTCGTCCATCTTGTTCAACATATGAAGGAGAGATTGAGTGACCTCCTCGCAAGGAGCAGGTTGTGGTGGCCACTGAGGCCTTGCGGAAGCCTGAGAAGGGAATTCCGGATGAGTGGGACGTTGTGGCATGTCAGTAAACGGAATTGTCTGAAATGTTGTATGAGGAATTGGCGGAACCTGAGACTGGGGAGGTAATTGGAAAAAGGGAGGTTGCAGACGTTGTGGCATATCAGTAAATGGAATTAACTGGAATGTTGTATGAGGAATTGGTGGAACTTGAGACTGGTGAGGTAATTGGAAAGAGGGAGGTTGCAGACTTGTCTGCACAAGAGGGAATGAGGAAGGGATTGCATGTGCAGGCTCTTGAGTAGGGAGAGCAACTGGTGTTTGGTTTTGAGGAGTAGAATCAACAGACTTCCCTTTTAGGATGGCCTGAAAGGCCCGGATCTGATCGGAATTGAGTTGTGTGTTCGCGAGAACACCTAGCAAGGAGGAAATATCTTGTGGCGGGGATGCTTCCCCGACGGTGGTTCGCACCTCATATGAGGGCTCACGGGAGGAACCTGCGTCCTCAGCAGGGACATGTGTCCCCTGGTGACTCGAGGTCAGATTCTGACCGTTCCCGGACATTTCTTGATCTTTTTCGGAACGCGAGATTTTGCCAGAACGCAATATCATACACACTCAAACCAATAACAAAGATTAACAAACAAGTTGATGTTTAACGCCTTTTTGTATTTTCTTTTGCTTTCCCTTTTTTCTTTTTCTTTCTAATCAGAATGTAATAACATACACACTCAAACCCTTAGCAAAGATTATCAAACAAGTTGATGTTTAACGCCTTTTTGTTTTCTTTTGGTTTTCCCCCCTTTTTTTCTTTTTTCTAATCTAATGTTCACACCACAGGAGGGACCTTAGTTGCAATATTGATTTCCGCCGTGTGATCTAAGGACACTCGACTCACCACGAATGGGTTGACTATCTCCAGGGAACTTCAGTGGTACAACCATCCCAGTGAACGAAGAGGGAATCTTTCGATGTCGGGGACTTACGGAGGTCCCAATGAAGGAGATCCTAGTCCGTCGAGAGGAATTCCCGACAGAGAGTCCTTCCTTCACCAGGAAAAGGTGATCCTAAAAAAATGGAACAAAAGAAATAAAAATAAAAGGGAGATGATATGCAATGCAGTGCTGAATTTAACAAGAGATATATAAACAGACAACGAATATATACAATAAAAGAAATTAAACAAACATCACAACACTCCTTTTCCATAATGATACGAATCTCTGCAGACTTCAAGGGGACTCTAGAGTAATGCACGTAGTGCACGAGGGATGAAATTGGAATGCCAAGAGTGATAGCGGGAACACGAATATAACGCACGCAGGCGCAATCAGGAGGGGCACACGTGGGTGCCGAGTGGAGGGGCACACGTGGGTGCCGATGGCAAGAGTGCTACTGGGAGCACGAATGTAGCGCACGCGGGCGCAATCAGGAGGGGCACACGTGGGTGCACGAGATAACGTCGACCTCTCAAGTAACAACAAGGGACCGGGGGAGTGCATGAGGTGCACGAGGGGTGTAGGCGCACGTGGGCGCAATAGGGAAAGGCACACGTGAGTGCCGAAAGGAGGGACACGCGTGGGTGTCAAGAGGAAAAGGCACTGTGGGTGCCAAAAGTGGGTGCGCATGGGCGCAATAGGAAAAGGCACTGTGGGTGCCAAAAGCTTGTGGGTAACCAAAGAAAGCAAAAATGAGGTCCCACCGTGATCGCCAAGAGATGTGGACAAGGAAATCACACCAACGTCGAGTCCCAAGAGATGTGGAGGACGAGACCGTAGCAATGGAGAGGGAAGGAAAAGAGGAACGAGGAATGGATTACTGGGTAATACGAGAAAAGTGGTGGAAAGTGTGACTTGCAAAAAACATTCTGGTGGAACACAAAGAAGGTAGACTTATTAGACTCTGGTACGTGGCGGAGATAGGGGTCCGAAGACCCTCTCGCGTAAACTGACCCCTTCTCGGTAAGCGTGACTCACCGTTCCGCGAGCAACTTTTTATATACCGAGGAATCTGAGAATATACGTAATAGGATTTGAGAGACACGTAGACTGAATTTGTAACAATATGCCACTACACAGACAATTATAAGAACAATATGAACAAAAGCACACCACCGCAGGGCATTGGTCTTTGCGGGGTTTTAACAGCAATATAGCAATATCAGCAGTGATGAACATGTATGTAGAAACCACCGCGAGACATTGGCCTTACGGGGTTTTTATTGCAATATAGATAATGAATATGAGTATATATACATACCACCGCGAGACATTGGCATTTGCAGGATTTTTATTATAATATAAATATAGATAACAAGAAATGAAAAAGGGATCAAGTAAACCGCCGCGAGATGTCACTCTCTGCGGGATTTTAAGGCGGTGATGGGGGAATGCTGAAATTGAACGGTTAGGGGTTAGGATGTTAGAGTGCAGAAATTAAATTACTGAAATGTAAATGGTCGCGGGAGGTGACCCACCGCACCAGTTAGATAAAAACTGCCGCGAGGAAGTGGTTCCGTCAGCGGGGTTCGAACAAAATACAGAAAGTAAAAACCGCCACGAGGAACGAGTTCCTTGATCGGGGTTGGAACGAAAGTACAGGAAATGAAACCACCGCGAGGAACGGGTTCTTTGATCAGGGTTGGAACGAAAGGGCAGAAAATGAAACCACCGCGAGGAACGGATTCCTTGATCGGGGTTGGAACGAAAGTACAGGAAATGAAACCACCGCGAGGAACGGGTTCCTTGATCGGGGTTAGAACAAAAGGACAAAAATAGAACCACCGCGAGGAACGGATTCCTTGATCGGGGTTAGAACAAATGAAAAGGGGATTAAATAAACCGCCGCGAGATGTGACTCTCCGCGGGATTTTAAGGCGGTGATAGGGGAATGCTGAAATTGAACGGTTAGGGGTTTGGATGTTAGAGTGCAGAAATTAAATTACTGGAATAGAAACGGTCTCGGGAGGTGACCCACCGCACCAGTTAGATAAAACCACCGCGAGGAACGAATTCCTTGATCGGGGTTTGAAAAAAAGGATAGAAAAAGAAAACCACCGCGAGGAACTGGTTCCGTCAACGGGGTTTGAACAGAAAAGAAATGGGGAGGGGAAATGTGATCGCCAGTGTAATGCCCCGGGTTTTTCGGATCCTCGTTCGTGGGTCCCGGATCTGGTTTCTCGGAGCGTCCAACTCCGTTGTGTCCGAAATTTCGTTTCGGACATCTTTCGTGTTCGGATCGGCACGATCCGGAGTCGTTTCGGAGGCCCGGAGGCGTTCCGCGGCTTTTTCTGCGTGTGTTTTCCGATTCCCGGCGTGGGTTTCGGCTTTCCCTTCGGAACCTCGTTGCGGGTGAACCGGGCCGTTCACCTAGGCGAGTGTGGTACCGTTGCGATCGGTGCGTTCCGAGGATCGCGAGGGTGTGATTTTCTATTTTTCGAGATTTTTTCGATTTTCCGGATTGTCCTATATATACCCCCCACCCTCTCTCTTCCTCTCATTTCTCACTCTCACCCTCTCTCTCTTCTCCCACTCTCTCCTCTCACTCTCTCCTCTCCGGCGGCCGACGGACTGAGGCGGGGGCGAGGCGAGGCGAGGCGGGCGAGGAGGACGGCGAGGATGGGTCGAGGATCGAGGCTCGAGGGCGCGGTGAAGCTCGGCCGTGGGTTCGTGGAGCGGCGAGGCTTCAACGGCGTTTTCTTCGTGGATCGGCATCCACGGTGCGCGAAATCTTCGGTGGAGGTAGGGTGATGGACCCCCAGCTCGTGCACTTCCTTTCCCGCCAGTTTTGTAGGCTACGGTGAGCCGAGCGGGCCAAACGGGGTGATTTGGGTAAAATCTATGTTTTAGGGCTTGTGGGCCGATCTCCCGTTTCATTGCGTTTTAGGCCGATCCGAGGCCATAGATGCATGCTAGGGGCTACTGGGAAGCTTCCCCTTTGTTTTCCCCCTCATCCGTGGATGTTTGGGGGCGTGGCGTGGATTTTTGGGGTTTTCCCGCCGTTCCCGATTTTCTGAAATGGTCGCGGTCCACCAGAAACCGCGTTCATTGGTCGCGGTCTTGGGAGAACCGCGTTCATCCTTTGTGTTTTGGTCGAGGAGGCCTTCGAGCGTCGCGGTCGTGCGATAGACCGCTTTGGTCTAGTCGCGGTCATGGGATGACCGCTACTATCTGGTCGCGGTCCTCCGGCGACCGCTACCAGCGGGGTTGCGCGTGGCTGGTCACAGTCGTGAGGTGACCGTGACAGCACGGTCGCGGTCTCCGGTCGACCGCTACCATCTGGTCGCGGTCCCCGGTCGACCACTATCTGGTCGCGGTCACCAGGTGACCACTACCATGATCTGGTTCCTGTTTGCGCTGTTTTGACCTCCGGTCGACCCGGTTGCGACCCAGTTGTTGACTTTAGGTCTCTTGAGTGTCTTGGACACCCCTCGGAGTTCCGTGACCGTGTCTTTGGGTGTCCAGAGGTCCCACTTACCTCGTTTTGCGTGCCCAAGAGCTTAAGGGTCTATGTGACCTTTTAGCGTCCCGATTGTGTTGTTTTGGTCTCCGGTCGACCCGGTTGGGACCCAGTGGTTGACCTCCTACCTTGTGAGTATCCCGGACACCCCATGGGTTCTGTGTCCATGTTTTTGGGATGTCGGGAGGGACCGTGTTGCCTCGATTAGCGTGCCCGTAGGTGTGGTGGGTCCGGGTGACCCCACGTGTTCCGGGCTTTCATGTTATGCTCGATCGAGTCACCGTGTACCGGTGTGCGTGCGGTGGGGTCTTCCCCCCCGCATGTCATGGATTTCTTTGGAAGGCAATTCCCATGTGGGCCATGTGCTTGGCCTTGGACTACGAGTCCAGTTATCCGGCCTGGGGCTGGAGGTTTCCCGCTTGCTACAAGATGGGAAATCATCGTGGTGGCTTGTGTGCTGCCCTGGGAATCGTGCTTCTGTGTTTTCCGTGTGGCCCGTGTGGGTGGCCTTAGTCCTTTGCGTTCCCTTCCCGAGGGAGTGGTCTTGGCGACTCGTGAGTTGTCTCGGTACTTGTGCTATCGTGGTTTTAGACCTAGAGATCGGACTAGATTGACGGCCTTGTGCTGTTGCGTACAACGGTCTTGACCCCGAGTCTTGTGACTCAAGGACCGTTGGGTGTAGCGCTGTGGACACCGAAAATCGCACATCCAATTGTCATGCTCGGCCCAGCATCGACAACGGCGCTGAGTGAAGAAACCCCGGAGAAATCAAGCATAAGAGGGCCCCACAGCCCGCGGGCCTCGAAGAAAATCAAATGGGCCACAACTCATGCTCACGATGGGCTCAAAATCACCCATTTAGCCCTTCAGCGGCACGCCCAGTTGAGGCTTCAACGGCACGCCCTGGCAGAACCCTCCAGCGGCACGCTCCCTTCAGCGGCACACCCTGCCGCGACCTTCACCTGCACAGCCCCTTTGGGCGCTCGCCGGCACACCCCTATGGGGGTTCAACGGCACACCCCTTCGGGGTTCACCGGCACACCCCTTCGGGGTCCACCGGCACAGCCCCTTTGGGCGCTCGCCAGCACACCCCTATGGGGGTTCAACGGCACACCCCTTCGGGGTCACCGGCACACCCCTTCGGGGTTCACCGGCACACCCCTTGGGGTCTTCAGCGGCACGCCCCCTGGGGGTCTTCGGCGGCACACCCTGCAGGGTCCCCAGTGGCACGCCCTTCAGGCCATTCAGCGGCACGCCCATCTGGGGTTCCAGCGGTACGCCCTTTCGGCACTACAGCGGCAAGCTTGTTCAGCCTTTCAACGGCACAGCGTGAGGCACTTTCAACGGCCGACGTGAGGCCCATGCCCTACGCATCCTTGGCGCGCAGTGGAGCCGTCTGAAGTGGCAGCCGATCGTTGGGCCACGTGGCCTAGTCCACTGACAGCCAGGACAGGCAGGTCAAACCTCATGATCACGGGCCACTTCCCGCTTCGACGCTCCTGCACGAAGACTCCCGCTGTCCGGGGTATAAAAACCCTCCCCTTCGTTTCGAACAGAAGGGAGAAGAGGGGAGGAGGAGGAGAGGCAGGCAGACACACACACGCAGAGGAAAAGAGAAGAAGAGAGAAGAAGAAGAAGGGGCCCCCTCCCGGCCGGGAGCTTCCTCCGACGACCACCACCACCACCGGAAGGGAGCAAGAGTAAGGGAGAGAGGGTTCGATGTAACGGGGAAAGAGTTAGGGGCGGCTGGCCTCCCTCCTGCCCTCCGTTCCTCCTCTTCCTTTTATGTCTTCTTTTCTTTTGTGGGGCCTTTTCCCTTTTCTTGGCCATGGCATCATCTTCGGCATTCTTTTTTGCTATGATATGTATACAGGGCCGTGCCCTCTCGATTCCCATGAATGAAAGTTGTTCCTCTTGGGTTCTCTTTGATTTCGTTGGCTTATGCTAGTCCTCGTGGTTTCCAATGGGTTGTCTGTTCTTCCCTTCGTCTCCCCACTTCTCTGGTGTTCTTGGGGCCTCCGTGTCTATATGACCATCCTCCCGCGATTCTTAGCCTTATAGGCCCTTCGATTCCTTCCGTGGCCCTCTGCTATGTCCACCGGTTTAGGAAGGAGGGGGACCCTTACCTTTTCTCCCAATACACAGTAGCTAAGTGGATTCTCCCCCGGCCTTGAATCCCTCTCCCACGCTCCTGGATGGCCGGCAGATCTTCCAGCCCATACACTTAGCAGTTGAATCCCCCAGCGATGCATCTTCCTGACCCTTCGCCGGCACACCTGTTTGGCCCCTCAGCGGCACGCCCATGGGGGCTGTCCAGCGGTACACCCCCTCATTTATCCTTGGCCAGTATGCTCCCCTTATGGCCTTCAGCGGCACACCCCTTTCTGCCCTCAACGGCACACCCCTTTCTGCCCTCAGCGGCACACCCATACTGTGTCACCCCTCGCCGGCACACTCCTTGGCCGGCACAATCCCCAGCTGCCCTCAGCGGTACACTCCCCTTATGGCCTTCAGTGGCATGCCCTTCAGTCCTTCAGCAGCCCACTCCTTGGCTTCGCCCCCCGAGCCCTTCCCTTTACGTTTTCCGAGACTCTTTAAAGGTGTTGCTCCCCCGGGGGCCCACCTCCAGTTGTCGGGTTCCGCCACTCCATGTGGGCGCGTTCCCTTTATCTCCCTTACGCCCCGGGTCAAGGGGAGATGCTGCCGAATTTTTTTGTGGGAAAATAATAAAACATTAAAAGAGGCAAAAGGAGGCAACAAACAAGCGAAATAATTAATGAAAACCTCCCAACTCATCTAACCACTGCCGGCACCATAACGAGAGCTGGACCAGTTAACGACCCGTCGGACCGAGCTTCCGATTACGGCGAAGGGGCTGAGTAGAACTAAGCCAAGAAGACGTTTATATAAACTACGTGAAAATTAAGATAAGAAGAAAAGAAAAGCCTTAAAACAAATAATAAAAGAGAGAACCTCCACCGGCATGCCTGCTCCTACCCTCCACTCAGACGGACCTCCACCAGTGCACCCCTTCCAGCCTCTAACGGCACACTTCCTTTTAACCCCTTGAACCCCCAGTGGTACACCCCTATAGCCTTCAGCGGCACGCCCGTTCTGCCCTCAGCGGCACGCTTCCCTTCAACCCTCAGCGGCACGCCCTCATTGGCCCTCAGCGGTACGCCTTTTTCAACCCCCAGCGGTACGCCTCTTTGGCCTTCAGCGGTACGCCCTTTGGCCTTCAGCGGTACGCCCTTTTCAGCCTTCAGCGGCACACCCCAAGCCTCCAGCGGTACACCTTGTTTCCTTCGCCGGCACACTACATGCATGCATATATATATATACCACGACAAGGGCATTAATGATAGCAAATAAATCAATAAAAATTACGCTAATTAAAGGACCACGAATGCGCAATATTAATCATAATAAAAGAGGTGGGAGGGGTAATAATAAACAAATAATAATAATAAGAATAATCATGAATAAAAGAAGAGAGATCATCCCGGACAAAGGCACGAGTAAACAGTAAGCATCAAATCAGAAATCCCAGAAGATGTAACTAAGAAAACCCCATATAAAAGACGCTAAGGCTCACACTGCAGCCCCCACCTCTTCCCGTGACCCGGGGCAAAAGGAACAACAACGCCGCCCTTTCAGGTCAAGCCCGAGTCTTGGGAATTACCCCGACATGGCCAGGCTTTGATCTAACCTCGGGCTGACATCCTAATCGGACCGGATTTGTTTTCTCGTTCCGGATACCTTCCGAATCCTCATCGAAATTGCCGCATGCTCGGCAGACATTTGAAGGGATCTACCTCGATTTTCTCGTTGTGACTATGCCACGGACCTATGTCCGAATACGAAAAGGTCTACGAGTGGCCGACATGGCCGACAGTTTATGGCATTAATACAACCTTCAGTGTGATCTATCCCTATCTCTCTCGCACAGTTAGTATTATCCTTTTCGGCCGCGGGGCCCCTAATTTCGGCAATTAATCAAGGGTGTTCCCTCGTATGGGGGATGTAAATGACGTCGTGACCTTCATGGCGCGACGGGATTCGGTCCCGACACGAACCACACAATCGTCTGACGAAGTCAGATCGAGCGCACCATGGGCTCTTCGGAGCCCGAATAAATCGTCACCTCGGTGACTGGCACGCCCACGCACACAATAAACCGAATAAACTAACGAGAGAATAATGAGCGCCGAAAAGCGCGTCCACAACTCTGGCACGCCCGGTGGGACGGATCCACCCTTCATCTCTTTGCCGAAATTAGGGGCCCCGCGGCCCCCTTCTTGTAATACTAATTGTGCTACTTTCTTAAATGCAGAAAGAGAAAGGCATCATGGAGCCAACAATGGCTGTTGTCTACAGCCCTGAGGTTGTGGAGAATCATGTGCGAGGCGGATACCTGGCGGTGCCCCTCACTTTCGGGAGCTTCCCTCCCACCGTGGGCTTCCCCAACTTCTTGGGGGTGGCCTTCGTTGACATCCTCGACGCACGAGCGCCCGAGGAGCCTCAAACCAACGCTCCCGCTTCGGGAGCCGTCGAAGCTGCCGCCGGCCGAGCTGTGGCCGAAGACAACAATAGCGTCCCCACAACGACGCTCAGCTGCAACGTGCACCACGTGCACCACACCACCGGCCCATCCCACCAGGGGTCGACATCCCACCGGAGAAGGCTCCGGAGAAACAACACTAGCATCGGCTCAGGGCGTCGCGCCTCCAACTCCGGGAAGTCAATGACCGTCGGGGCCCTCCGAGTCCGCCTAGACGGACAGAGGTCCCAACCGGCGCCGGACCGCACCATCCCTACCATCCCAGTCCGCAACTCCTTCCACGGACTGGAGAAGCTGAAAGAGAGGGCAGTGCCCGCGACCCCAGCCGTGACACAAAAAAGGACACCGGTTCACAGGCCGGCTAAACTGAAGCAAGTCTGGGTACCTAAGGAGGCCCAGCCCACTGTACTCGCCCAGGCAGGGCCCAGCACTTTCCGCCCCAGGAGGGCCCGATGCGATGACAGGGTCGAGGCAGTGACCCCCACTCTCCGACCGGCACCCGTCATTCCGGTGCCGTCCGAGAATGCTCATCGCCGTCGCCGAGGGCGCCGGCACAATGCCGCCCGCCCTGCTCTCACAGCCTACTCCCCTCCTGCCGCTATCATCGACGCGCAACCCCAGGCCGCTCTCCCAGACCAGGAGTGGGAAGGGATCGAGCGGGCCATGAGGAACTACCTCCGAGGCCCGGGTAGCACCCCCGCTGGCCGCCAGAGACTACTGGGGGCAATGGCCTCCGCCTTCCAGGAAGAAAGGGGGGGACCTGCACCTAGTATGGAGTCGAGGACCAGCCCGGAGGAGCCGCGCCAGTCCCCTGTACGGGAGGAAGTGCCGCCCCGACGGTCGGTCTTCGACAGGCTGACATTCCCAGGAGGACCGTCCCGTTGGGCATCGAGAAGAAATAAGAATAAGAAATGGCAGACATTCACCTGCAATATGGCAGGCGTTCATGGTCGGTATGGGGCCTTACCCACCGACCCGGAAGAATTGGCCAGAATAGCCGCCAGGTCGAGACCCCTTACCAGAAGAAGAAGAGCGGCAGGCGGCGCGACACCCACAGGAGTCGAAGGGGCCCCACCTGAGGAACCCCTCACGGCCCTCACGGCCAATGTAGTCACCACCGGCGACACGAGTGGCGGACCCTCGACATCATCTGAGGACGCCCCGGCCGAAGAGACAGGGGGCATGCCCAGTCTCCCCACAGCTGACCCAGCAATGCTGCTCATGATGCAACGATTCCAGCAGGAAATCGAATCACTTAAAAAGCAGTTGAATGAGCGAAACACACCACTCCCAATGTCCTGGCAGACCGAGGTCACACCGAGGTGCCCAGGGACAGGGGGCAGTCTTCCGAGGCAGCTCTTCCGTCAACCCTCGATCCCCTCGGGGGCACTCCCCCGCAGCAGGCACATTGCACAGCGGTGACCCCGCCACAGGCTCCTCTTTCACAAGGGTCTCTCATGGCCCCCCGAGCGACTGTGGTAGCCACCCCGAGCGCACAGCCCGCTCATTTCTACCCGAGCCCAGTCGACCCGGCGGCAGTCAGCCGGTTGATGCTCGAGCAGATGATAGACATGAAGTTGGCCAAGAGGGGCGATGGGGATCAGACGCCTTTCGACGTCTACCGGGTACCCTACCCGGCTCATTATGCTGCCAGGAAGTTGCCGGCTGGCGTCACCAAGCCGCCGAAATTTGAAAAGTTCAACGGGCAAGGATCTCCCAGGGAACACATTGCCTACTATGTGAACGTCATGGGAGACCTGGCTGCTGATGAGGCCTACCTCCTGAAGTTCTTCGGCTCAACACTCACCGGACTTGCCTTTGAATGGTACTCCGGCTTGTCACCCGGGTCGGTGGCCGATTGGCCCGACATGCAGAAGAAGTTCAAGGAAAGATTCTACGTGGCCGAGAGAGAAGTTACCATGGCTGAACTCTACGCCACAAGGCAGAAGAATGATGAGTCGGCTCTCGACTACATTAAAAGATGGAGGGACCTCAGTATGAGGTGCAAACGCCCCCCGCATCAGGAGGACGCAGTGCAAATCTGCAAGCAAAACTTGAAGAAAGAAATCCTAGAGAGGATGATCGACACTGAGGTCAAGACATTTGACCGCCTGAACAATGTGGTAGCAGAGATCGAGGCATTTCTGGCCCGATACTCCTCCACTCCAGCCATGTCAAGTCAGAGGGCCAGGCAGGCCGAGAAGAAGCCAGCGCCTCCCGAGGTGCACACACTAGACTTCCAGGCTTTTGAAAAGCAGAAGGAGAAAGCCAAGGGAGCGGTCAACCCTCCGCCGCCTAGAACCACAGAGCGGCGGGAAGGCCCCTCGCTAAGGGAAAAGATGAGAAACAAGTTATATTCCTTCTCCCGGGACAAGTCCAAGCTCCTGTTTGAATGGGCAACTAGCTACAATAAAATCACACTGCCCGAGCCGAAAAGGCCCGGCGACTTGAAGAAGAAGGATGACCCGCGCTTCTGCATGTACCATCGGGTGCTCGGGCATACCATTGAAGACTGCTACGTCTTCAAGGACGTTATTGAGTCCTTAATCAGGGACGGGGAGCTCGACATGGGGGAGCATAAAGTAGACCCCCCGCAGCCACACGAGCTGCCCAGCATAGCCTCCTCCGTCAATATGATCTCACTATATCATGAGTTGCCAGAAGAATGGGCGGAAGCCTGTGCCCGTACCACTTATGAGACCTTTATCATGGCCCCAGCTCAAGACCAAGAAGGGTGGCAGACTATACCCAGAAAAACTAGAAAGGCGCGCGCCTCTCGACCTACCCCAGGAATTCACTCGAGGGTAGCAGCGCCCCTGCCTGCACCGCCCCCGGCAAACCCGGTTTGCCATGACACGGCCCCTCGGCTGGTCATGAGGCGGCCCACTCACAACAAGAAGAGCTCTGCCCCGTTGCGGATGTACAAGAAGACTAGCCCCGCGGTTGAAAGACTCCAGGCTATTATTGACGGGCTTGAAGATTATGAGCAGCCCAAAATCCAGCCCGTCGAGCTAAAACAATACGTTCCCTGGGAGGAGTTCGAGTCACTCGAGCTGGCTCCAGGAACAGAAGCTGATGCAGACAAAGAGCCTCCCCTGTGGGGTGAACCTATTCGAGAGCAGCCATCCGCTGCAGCGAGCAAGAAGAAGAAGAAGAGAAGACCCAGGGGCAAGAAGAAGAAGGAGGTCGTCTTCGCCTGCAACACCCTCTCGGCGTTGTTCGACACCGCTCTCTCCCTGGAAGAGAAAGAAGAAGAGCCACCCCATGAACCGGCAGAGGTGAGTCAAGCTGAAGCATCCACCTCCCAGCACGCCACCAGGTCAGGGAGGAAGTGGGGGCACCCTCCTCAGGGCAGCCTCAACATCATGCTCAAGGGGGAACAACCATACCAGATTCCCGACCCTGAGGTCCGAGGCACCGAGATCCCTCCCCCATCAGGTCTCTACCCCGGGGGTACCAAGAGTCGAGGCGCCCCGTCGTTCGCCGAGTTCCTGTCAGCTCGAGCAGGAGGGCGGGTGCACCCCCAGGGGTCCGCTGCGACCAGTAAAGCAAGCATTCCTCAAGCTCTACCAGCTGCGGCTCCTTCCCAGCCAGAAGGAGAATTCAGCGGCACCCCAAACCTCGCCGAATTCATGCGAGCAGCGGAGGAGGCCCAACAGGCCCCGCCTGCTCAACGGACTACAACAGATCCCGCAAAGGAGGCGTCCCCTGATCTGGCGCCCCAATCCCAGGATGAGGGCAGGCGCAGCAAGCCCGAAGAGATGAAACTGCTCAAGGTGCGGGCGGCCAAACGAATAGTCAGACACCTCAAGAAAATCCCGACCCGGTTTACGGTATGGGAGATGCTGTCCTTGAATGAAGAAACACGGCAAGCCATCATCGTCGCACTGGCACAGCCCCTTTGGGCGCTCGCCGGCACACCCCTATGGGGGTTCAACGGCACACCCCTTCGGGGTCACCGGCACACCCCTTCGGGGTTCACCGGCACACCCCTTGGGGTCTTCAACGGCACGCCCCCTGGGGGTCTTCGGCGGCACACCCTACAGGGTCCCCAGCGGCACGCCCTTCAGGCCGTTCAGCGGCACGCCCTGCAGGGTCCCCAGCGGCACGCCCTTCAGGCCATTCAGCGGCACGCCCATCCGGGGTTCCAGCGGTACGCCCTTTCGGCACTACAGCGGCAAGCTTGTTCAGCCTTTCAACGGCACAACGTGAGGCACTTTCAATGGCCGACGTGAGGCCCATGCCCTACGCATCCTTGGCACGCAGTGGAGCCATCTGAAGTGGCAGCCGATCGTTGGGCCACGTGGCCTAGTCCACTGACAGCCAGGACAGGCAGGTCAAACCTCATGATCACGGGCCACTTCCCGCTTCGACGCTCCTGCACGAAGACTCCCGCTGTCCGGGGTATAAAAACCCTCCCCTTCGTTTCGAACAGAAGGGAGAAGAGGGGAGGAGGAGGAGAGGCAGGCAGACACACACACGCAGAGGAAAAGAGAAGAAGAGAGAAGAAGAAGAAGAGGCCCCCTCCCGGCCGGGAGCTTCCTCCGACGACCACCACCACCACCGGAAGGGAGCAAGAGTAAGGGAGAGAGGGTTCGATGTAACGGGGAAAGAGTTAGGGGCGGCTGGCCTCCCTCCTGCCCTCCGTTCCTCCTCTTCCTTTTATGTCTTCTTTTCTTTTGTGGGGCCTTTTCCCTTTTCTTGGCCATGGCATCATCTTCGGCATTCTTTTTTGCTATGATATGTATACAGGGCCGTGCCCTCTCGATTCCCATGAATGAAAGTTGTTCCTCTTGGGTTCTCTTTGATTTCGTTGGCTTATGCTAGTCCTCGTGGTTTCCAACGGGTTGTCCGTTCTTCCCTTCGTCTCCCCACTTCTCTGGTGTTCTTGGGGCCTCCGTGTCTATATGACCGTCCTCCCGTGATTCTTAGCCTTATAGGCCCTTCGATTCCTTCCGTGGCCCTCTGCTATGTCCACCGGTTTAGGAAGGGGGGGGACCCTTACCCTTTATCCCAATACACAGTAGCTAAGTGGATTCTCCCCCGGCCTTGAATCCCTCTCCCACGCTCCTGGATGGCCGGCAGATCTTCCAGCCCATACACTTAGCAGTTGAATCCCCCAGCGATGCATCTTCCTGACCCTTCGCCGGCACACCTGTTTGGCCCCTCAGCGACACGCCCATGGGGGCTGTCCAGCGGTACACCCCCTCATTTATCCTTGGCCAGTACGCTCCCCTTATGGCCTTCAGCGGCACACCCCTTTCTACCCTCAACGGCACACTCTTTTCTGCCCTCAGCGGCACACCCATACTGTGTCACCCCTCGCCGGCACACTCCTTGGCCGGCACAGTCCCCAGCTGCCCTCAGCGGTACACTCCCCTTATGGCCTTCAGTGGCATGCCCTTCAGTCCTTCAGCAGCCCACTCCTTGGCTTCGCCCCCCGAGCCCTTCCCTTTACGTTTTCCGAGGCTCTTTAAAGGTGTTGCTCCCCCGGGGGCCCACCTCCAGTTGTCGGGTTCCGCCACTCCATGTGGGCGCGTTCCCTTTATCTCCCTTACGCCCCGGGTCAAGGGGAGATGCTGCCGAATTTTTTTGTGGGAAAATAATAAAACATTAAAAGAGGCAAACGGAGGCAACAAACAAGCTAAATAATTAATGAAAACCTCCCAACTCATCTAACCACTGCCGGCACCATAACGAGAGCTGGACCAGTTAACGACCCGTCGGACCGAGCTTCCGATTACGGCGAAGGGGCTGAGTAGAACAAAGCCAAGAAGAAGTTTATATAAACTACGTGAAAATTAAGATAAGAAGAAAAGAAAAGCCTTAAAATAAATAATAAAAGAGAGAACCTCCACCGGCATGCCTGCTCCTACCCTCCACTCAGACGGACCTCCACCAGTGCACCCCTTCCAGCCTCTAACGACACACTTCCTTTTAACCCCTTGAACCCCCAGTGGTACACCCCTATAGCCTTCAGCGGCACGCCCGTTCTGCCCTCAGCGGCACGCTTCCCTTCAACCCTCAGCGGCACACCCTCATTGGCCCTCAGCGGTACGCCTTTTTCAGCCCCCAGCGGTACGCCTCTTTGGCCTTCAGCGGTACGCCCTTTGGCCTTCAGCGGTACGCCCTTTTCAGCCTTCAGCGGCACACCCCAAGCCTCCAGCGGTACACCTTGTTTCCTTCGCCGGCACACTACATGCATGCATATATATATACCACGACAAGGGCATTAATGATAGCGAATAAATCAATAAAAATTACGCTAATTAAAGGACCACGAATGCGCAATATTAATCATAATAAAAGAGGTGGGAGGGGTAATAATAAACAAATAATAATAATAAGAATAATCATGAATAAAAGAAGAGAGATCATCCCGGACAAAGGCACGAGTAAACAGTAAGCATCAAATCAGAAATCCCAGAAGATGTAACTAAGAAAACCCCAGATAAAAGACGCTAAGGCTCACACTGCAGCCCCCACCTCTCCCCGTGACCCGGGGCAAAAGGAACAACAACGCCGCCCTTTCAGGTCAAGCCCGAGTCTTGGGAATTACCCCGACATGGCCAGGCTTTGATCTAACCTCGGGCCGACATCCTAATCGGACCGGATTTGTTTTCTCGTTCCGGATACCTTCCGAATCCTCATCGAAATTGCCGCATGCTCGACAGACATTTGAAGGGATCTACCTCGGTTTTCTCGTTGTGACTATGCCACGGACCTATGTCCGAATACGAAAAGGTCTACGAGTGGCCGACATGGCCGACGGTTTATGGCATTAATACAACCTTCAGTGTGATCTATCCCTATCTCTCTCGCACAGTTAGTATTATCCTTTTCGGCCGCGGGGCCCCTAATTTCGGCAATTAATCAAGGGTGTTCCCTCGTATGGGGGATGTAAATGACGTCGTGACCTTCATGGCGCGACGGGATTCGGTCCCGACACGAACCACACAATCGTCTGACGAAGTCAGATCGAGCGCACCATGGGCTCTTCGAAGCCCGAATAAATCGTCACCTCGGTGACTGGCACGCCCACGCACACAATAAACCGAATAAACTAACGAGAGAATAATGAGCGCCGAAAAGCGCGTCCACAAGCGCGTCTAGAGGACTGTCCAGAGTCCAGTGGCTTAGCGCCACTTGAGTTTTCTCGACTCTAGCGCACGGTGCGTGCGTGGCCGTAGACTGTGAGTCCCGTTTCTTCTCCGATTGTGGTCACCGTGCGACGGGGCCGGTACCTGGGGTGGTCCCCGTACGTCGTCGGATTCGGACGTTGTTTTGCATTGAGTTGAGAGTCTACTCCTTCAGTGACCCTCCACTAGTCGTAGCCTACCAGTACGCGGTGCTGGTCGCACCAGGGAGTGGTGTACGGGCTTACCTTTGAGACGATTTGTGGACCGGTTACCGTAGGCCCCTCGTCGGTAGCCAGAGTTCGGCTACGGGGGAAAACCGGTCAGAGGACCAGACCTAGTGACGCAAGGTCTGTGTGTGCACACGTGGTTGGGGGCGGTTGGACCCACGTCGACGGGCGTGACCCCAGCTAGTTACTTGTTTGTGGTTACTTGTACGGTGTTCGCGCCTCGGGTAGGACCTACCACGCCAGGCGGTTCACCTGCGGTGCGGTGTAAGACGTCAGGGGACGCTACCGGCTGTGCTTCTAGTGGGTGGTACTCCTGTCGAGTACGGAGTGACAGACTGTCAGTCTATGTGTCTTTGACCTTCGGGTTTTCG